>JARQOD010000007.1:169426703-169486106 GCA_033576555.1 Oophaga sylvatica | reverse complement strand
ATGGGCAAAATGGCGGAAAAAACCCACACCCTTTTTCAAAATAACAGCGGGATCAATAACCGGGAGAATCTGCAAAGAAACCCTCGAGGGGGGCATCTGCCTTGACTTCAAGTGCCAGGAAGAAAAGAAACCAAAAATTAAAACCCGTGTGAAAAAAAAGGCCCACCGGGCCTGTCTAGGTTTAAGTTGTTTGGCGATTCGAGAAAACCAGCTTATGACCTGAGGCCACCACCTGTTTTTGGCTCCTTCCACCAATGTCTCCCCCCTTTTAAAAGGGCCCCCTTTCATGCCAATTAAAACTCCATTACCCACGTCATAATTACTTTCATTTGGGAAAAATTTTTTTCAAAAAAAAAGGGCACAAGGGTTACCTTAGAGGTCTCGGGATCCCTTGGGACAAAACGGCACCAGCCCCAATCTCAGAGGCATCAACCCCACCTAAAACGGCAGAGAAAACATCAGGCTCCGTAGAACAGGAGCAGAAATGAATCTGTGTTTAAGTTCCAAAAACCGAATTTTCCTCGGAGGCCAATTCCCCAAAAACGGAACCCTTTTTGGTCAAATCAGTCATGGTTTAACAATACCAAGAAATTATCAATAAATTTACGAAAAAAAATTGGGCAAAACCCAAAATCTCTGAAAAGCCTTCAATGAAGTAGGTTGAACCAAATCACAGATGGCCTGAACCTTGACCGGGTCCTTTTCAATAACAGAGGGAGACAAAATGAATCCCAGAAATGAATCTTCTCTACGACAAAAAGACACGATCCCTTCACATACAGTGCATTTTTCTCTCAAAATCTGGAACACAGTCCGAACATGTTTCACATGAGAGTCCCAGTCATTGGAAAAATCAAGATATCTCCAAATAAAAAAATCAGAAATTTACCACAAAATTCCTGAAAATGTCATTCATGAAGGACTGGAAGACGGAAGGGGCATTAGTGAGCCCAAAGGGCATCACTAGGTATTCAAAATGCCCCTCTGGGGTATTAAACGCCGTCTTCCATTCATCCGCGTGCTTAAGCGAATAAGGGGTTTTACGCTCCTGAGGTCAAGCTTGGTAAACCAACTAGCACTTTTCACTCTGGAAAATAGAAACAGAAATCAAACATAACGGATATTGATATTTAACAGTGATCTTATTCAGAAGTCGATAATCAATACACGGCCTCAATGAACGATCCTTTATGGCCACAAAGAAAAAAAAAGGCGCCCAAGGGTGAAGAGGATGGTCTGAAATAACCCTTCTCCAATGACTCCTTGAATAAGATCGCATAGCATCGTGTTCAGGTACAGATAAATTAACCCCTTACTGCCATCGGACGTACTATCCCGTCCATGGTACCTGGGCCCGTATGACCGGGGACGGGATAGTACGTCTCGTGCGATCGGACGCGCTCCCGGGGGGAGCGCAGCCGATCGCGGCCGGGTGTCAGCTGATTATCCCAGCTGACACCCATGACTGTGTGTCAGGAGCGGTCACGGACCGCTACCGGCACATTAACCCCTTGCACACCGCGATCAAACATGATCGCGGTGTACTGGGGCACAGGGGAGGATCGCGCAGGGTGGGGGCTCCCTGCGCGCCCCCCTGAGACCCTCAGACCAGCGCGATGTGATCGCGCTGTTCTGAGTGCTTCCTCCCTCCCAGGACCCGATCCAAATGGCGCCGGGGTCCTGGAGGGAGGCGGCTACCTCAGTGCCTGCCGAGAGCAGGCACTGAGAAGCCTGCTGCACTGCCTGAGCGATCGCTGGTGTGAAAGAGTGCTGTGCACACTGTCACACCAGCGATCTGATAAAATACAGTGATGTCCCACCCTGGGACAAAGTAAAAAAGTTAAAAAAATAAAAATAAACATGTTTTAAAAAAAAATCCAAAATAAATAAAAAAAAAATATATATTCCCCAATAAATTCACTTCTTCCTGTAAATAAAAAAAAAAAGCAATAAAAGTACACATTTTTGGTATCGCCGCGTCCGTAACGACCCCCCCTATAAAACTGTCCCACTAGTTAACCCCTTTAGTGAACCCCTTAAAAAAAAAAAAAAACGAAGCAAAAAATCAATGCTTTATCATCATACCGCCGAACAAAAAGTGGAATAACACGCGATCAAAAAGACCGATATAAATAAGCATGGTACAGCTAAAAACGTCATCTTGTCCCGCAAAAAACGAGCCGCCATACAGCATCATCAGCGATAAAATAAAAAAGTTATAGCTCGCAGAATAAAGCGATGCAAAAATAATTATTTTTTATATAAAATTGTTTTTATTCTATAAAAGCGCCAAAACATGAAAAAATGATATAAATGAGGTATCGCCATAATCGTACTGACCCGAAGAATAAAACTGCTTTATCAATTTTACCACACACGGAACGGTATAAACGCCTCCCCCAAAAGAAATTCATGAATTGCTGATTTTTGTTCATTCTAACCTCCCAAAAATCAAAATAAAAAGCGATCAAAAAACGTCACGTGCTCAAAAATGGTACCAATAAAAACGTCAACTCGTCCCGCAAAAAATAAGACTTCAAATGACTCTGTGGGCCAAAATATGCAAAAATTATAGCTCTCAAAATGTGATGATGCAAAAACTATTTTTGCAATAAAAAGCGTCTTTTAGCGTGACAGCTGCCAATCATAAAAACCCGCTATATATAGTAAATCAAACCCCCCTTTATCACCCCCTTAGTAAGGGAAAAATAATAAAATTAAAAAAAAGTATTTATTTCCATTTTCCCATTAGAGTTAGGGTTAGGGTTGCGGCTAAAGTTAGGGTTAGGGTTGGCGCTAAAGTTAGGATTAGGGTTAGGGTTGGGATTAGGGGTGTGTTAGGGTTAGGTTTGTGGTTAGGGTTGGGACTAGGGTTAGGGGTGTGTTGGGGTTAGGGTTGGAGTTAGAATTGGGGGGTTTCCGCTGTTTAGGCACATCAGGGGCTCTCCAAATGTGACATGGCGTCTGATCTCAATTCCAGCCAATTCTGCATTGAAAAAGTCAAACGGTGCTCCTTCACTTCTCAGCTCTGCCATGCGTCCAAACAGTAGTTTATCCCCACATATGGGGTATCAGCGTACTCTGGACCCCAAGAGTTATTGTGAAATTTGTCCTATTTCTTCTGTTACTTTTGGGAAAATAAAAAACTGGGGGCGAAAATATCATTTTTGTACAAAAAAAATTATTTTTTTGTTTTTACGGCTGTACATTATAAACTTCTGTGAAGCACTTGGGGCTTCATAGCACTCACCACACATCTAGGTAAGTTCCTTGTGGGGTCTATTTTCCAAAATGGGGTCACTTGTTGGGGATTTCCACTGTTTAGGCGCATCAGGGGCTCTCCAAATGCGACATGACGCCCCCAGACCATTCCATCAAAGTCTGCAATCCAAAACGTCACTACTTCCCTTCCGAGCCCCAACATGTACCCATACAGTAGTTTTCTCCCACATATTGGATATCAGCGTACTCAGGACAAATTGGACAACAACTTTTGGGGTCCAATTTCTCCTGTTACCCTTGTAAAAATAAAATATTGGGGCAAAAAAATCATTTTTGCAAAAAAAAAAAAAAAATTTTTTATTTTTACGGCTGTGCGTTATAAACTTCTGTGAAGCACTTCGGGGTTCAAAGTGCTCACCACACATCTAGACAAGTTCCTTGTGGGGTCTATTTTCCAAAATGGGGTCACTTGTGGGGGGTTTCCACTGTTTAGGCGCATCAGGGGCTCTCCAAATGCGACATGACGCCCCCAGACCATTCCATCAAAGTCTGCAATCCAAAACGTCACTACTTCCCTTCCGAGCCCCGACGTGCGCCCATACAGTAGTTTTCTCCCACATATTGGGTATCAGCGTACTCAGGACAAATTGGACAACAACTTTTGGGGACCAATTTCTCCTGTTACCCTTGTGAAAATAAAATATTGGGGGCGAAAAAATCATTTTTGTAAAAAAAAAAAGATTTTTTATTTTTACGGCTGTACGTTATAAACTTCTGTGAAGCACTTCGGGGTTCAAAGTGCTCACCACACATCTAGATAAGTTCCTTGTGGGGTCTATTTGCCAAAATGGGGTCACTTGTGGGGGGTTTCCACTGTATAGGTGCATCAGGGGCTCTCCAAATGTGACATGACGCCCCCAGACCATTCCATCAAAGTCTGCAATCCAAAACGTCACTACTTCCCTTCCGAGCCCTGACGTGCGCCCATACAGTAGTTTTCTCCCACATATTGGGTATCAGCGTACTCAGGACAAATTGGACAACAACTTTTGGGTTCCAATTTCTTCTGTTACCCTTGTGAAAATAAAATATTGGGGGCGAAAAAAATCATTTTTGTAAAAAAAAAAAAAAGATTTTTTATTTTACGGCTGTACGTTATAAACTTTAGTGAAACACCTGGGGGTTAAAAGTTCTCACCACACATCTAGATAAGTTCCTTTAGGGGTCTAGTTTCCAAAATGGTGTCATTTATGGGGGTTTCCACTGTTTAGGCAGATCAGGAGCTCTCCAAACACGACATGGCGTCCAGACAATTCTGCGTTGAAAAAGTCAGACGGCGCTCCTTCCCTTCCAAACTCTGCCATGCACCCAAACAGTGGTTTACCCCCACATATGGTGTATCAGCGCACTCAGGACAAATTGCACAATAACTTTTGGAGTCTTGTTACCCTTGGAAAAATAAAAATTGGGGTGAAAAGATCAATTTTGTGGAAAAAATATGATTTTTAAATTTTACGGCTCTACGTTATAAACTTGTGTGAAGCACTTGGGGGTTAAAATTGCTCACCAAAGATCTAGAAAAGTTCCTTAGGGGGTCTAGTTTCCCAAATGGGGTCATTTGTGGGGGGTTTCCACTGTTTAGGCACATCAGGGGCTCTCCAAATGCAACATGGCATCCAATCTCAATTCCAGCCAATTTTGGTTGGAAAAAGTCAAATGGTGCTCCTTCAATTCCGAGCTCTGCCGTGCGCCCAAACAGTGGTTCCCCCCCATATATGGGGTATCAGCGTACTCAGGACAAATTGGACAACAACTTATGTGGTCCAATTTCTCCTGTTACCCTTGGGAAAATAAAAAATTAGTGACTAAAAGATAATTTTTGTGGGAAAAAAATAGGATTTTTTATTTTCATGCTCGGGCATTATAAACTTGTGTGAAGCACTTGGGGGTTCAAAGTGCTCACCAAAGATCTAGATAAGTTCCTTAGGGGGTCTAGTTTCCAAAATGGGGTCACTTGTGGGGGGTTTCCACTGTTTAGGCTCATCTGGGGCACTGCAAACGGAACATGACCCCCATCAACGTCTGCATTCCAAAACGTTACTACTTCCTTTCCAAGCCTTGCCGTGCACCCAAACAGTTCCCCCCCCCACATATGGGGTATCAGCGTACTCAGGACAAGTTGGACAACAACTTTTGGGGTCCAATTTCCTTGGGAAAATTCAAAAATTTGGGACTAAAAAATCATTTTTGTGGAAAATTGTTTTTTTTTTTTTCACACCCAGGCATTATAAGCTTTTGTGAAACACTTGGGGGTTCAAAGTGCTCACAACAGATCTAGATAAGTACCTTAGGGGGTCTAGTTTCCAAAATGGTGTCACTTGTGGGGGTTTCCACTGTTTAGGCGCATCAGGGGCTCTCCAAACACGACATGGCGTCCAATCTCAATTCCCGCCAATTTTAGTTTGAAAAAGTCAAACGGCGCTCCTTCCCTTACGAGCTCTGCCGTGTGCCCAAACAGTGGTTTTCCCCCACATATTGGGTATTGGCGTACTCAGGAGAAATTGCATAACAACCTTATCTGTCCATTTTCTCCTTTTACCCTTGTGAAAATAAAAAAAAAGTTTGTAAAAGATCATTTTTGTGGCTAAAAAGTTAAATATTCATTTTTTCCTTCCACGTTGCTTTAGTTCCTGTGAAGCACCTGAAGGGTTAATAATCTTCTTGAATGTGGTTTTGAGTACCTTGAGGGGTGCAGTTTTTAGAATGGTGTCACTTTTGGGTATTTTCTGCCATATAGACCCCTCAAAGTGACTTCAAATGAGAGGTGGTCCCTAAAAAAAATGGCTTTGTAAATTTTGTTGTAAAAATGAGAAATCGCTGGTCAACTTTTAACCCTTATAACTTCCTAACAAAAAAAAATTTTGGTTCCAAAATTGTGCTGATGTAAAGTAGACATGTGGGAAATGTTATTTATTAACTATTTTGTGTGATATATTTCTCTGTTTTAAGGGAATAAAAATTCAAAGTTTGAAAATTGCAAAATTTTAAAAATTTTCGCCATATTTGCGTTTTTTTCAAAAATAAACGCGTTATATTGAAGAAATTTTACTTCTAACGTGAAGTACAATATGTCACGAGACAACAATCTCAGAATCGCGAAGATCCGTTGAAGCGTTCCAGAGTTATAACCTCATAAAGAGACAGTGGTCAGAATTGTAAAAATTGGCCCGGTCATTAACGTGCAAACCACCCTTGGGGGTGAAGGGGTTAAAAAGGCGACATTTAGGAAATTTACCACCAGGCACTAATTCAATAGTGCAATCATAGCTCCAAGGATGCAGATTTACTTTCACTAAACACATCAGAAAAATCAGTCAAAAAGCAAGGGACATCCTGAGACAAGGGAGAGGCAGAAAAAACAGGAGTGTCAGTATTAACACATTGGCAGCCCTAACTTGTCACAGACACAGATTTCCAACACAAAACAGGATTATGAGACTGTAACCAAGGGAAACCTAGTACAATAATGTCATGCAGATTATGCAGCACCAGAAATTTGCAACTCTCCTGATGATCTGGTTCAACCCTCATTATCACCTGAGTAGGAAACTGGGGTTTATTCTCCGCCAAAGGGGTAGAATCAATGCCCAGTAGGGGAATAGACTTCCGCAGGGGTATCATGGAAAACCCACAACTTTTGGCAAAGTCAAAATCCATCAGGTTAATAGCTGCTCCTGAATCAACAAAAGCCTGAGCAGAAAATGTGGACAGGGAGCAAATCAGGGTAACAGTCAACAGAAATTTAGTCTGAACACTACCCAAGACAACTGAGCGCCAAAACGTCTTCCCCGCTTTGGGCAGACAGACATAGCATGGGAAGCGTCACCACAGTAGAAACACAACCCATTGCGCTTACGAAACTCATGACGCTGGGCCCCAGAAGTCACTCCATCACACTGCATGGGCTCAGGAGCTGGCTCACAAGGCAACACTATATCACTCATACCTCTGCGCTCATGCAAACGTCTGTCAATTTGAATAGCCAAAGACATAGAATCATTGAGACCAGAGGGAACAGGGAATCCCACCATAACGTCTTTACTTTTTCTGACAGACCCTTTCGAAAAAGGGCTGCCAAAGCATCATCATTCCATTTGGTCAGGACTTCCCACTTTCGAAATTTCTGACAGTACAACTCAGCGTCTTCAAGACCCTGATTTAATGCCAACAAGATATTTTCAGCTTGATCAGTGACATTAGGTTCCTCATACAATAATCCCAGAGCCTGAAAAAATACATCAATATCATTCAAAACAGGATCCCCAGGTGTCAGGGAAAAAGCCCAATCCTGAGGGTTGCCACGCAGCAGGGAGATGACAATTTGAACCTGCTGTGCCGCGTTCCCTGAGGACTTAGGCTTTAAGGCAAAAAACAACTTAAAGTTATTTTTGAAATTCAGAAATTTAGAACGATCCCCCAAAAACAAATCTGGCATGGGGATCCTAGGTTCCACAACTGGTAACCCAGCAAGATAGGTAGCAATACTCCGAACCTCAGTGGCAAGCTGATCCACACCGGCCAGACAACTGTGCAAACTCCATTGAGAGAAAAAAAAATTCCTCCTCAGCACCCAGAGAAAAGAGGGGGAAAAAAAATGCAACAAACAGAGTTTCCTTATTACTATTTTCCCCTTCTGTGAGTACTATACCATTTTCAGTTTTTTGGCCGGTTATACTGTTATGTTTCGGTAACTGAGTAGAAATAGCAAAAAATAGCAAAAACGGTAATACACCAGAGAGGCTGGAACCTATTGGATTCAGTAACCTGAACTAACCACACAACTAGAAGTAGCCGTGGAGCGTTTCTATGGTGATCCTAGACGCCTCGTCACAGCCTGAGAGATAACTACACCTAAAGGCAGAAAGATGAAAGCTATCTGCCCTGGAGCAGATCCCCAAAGAAAATAGGAAGCCCCCAAACATGTAATGGCGGTTAGACAAGAAGAAGCAAGGACACAGACAGGAAATAGAATGAGCAAACGCTGGGGCCCAATCTGTCTAGACAGAAAAGTACAGGAAAGAATTCTGACTGCAATCCAAAAAAAACCCTAACAAAAATACCAACACTTCTGATTGCCTTAAAACCTGAGATCACACGATCTCAACCACCTAAATCAGATCTCTGGTGTAACAAAACGCTATTCAGCAAATAAAAAGTAACAAAGGAGCAAAGCAAAAGTGCAGACACAAACGGAGCACAATTGCAGCGCCAGACCCCCAAAAGGGGACAGGCTGCAGTCCACTGCAAGCAGCAAACCAGCAGAGAAAATCAAACAGAGGAAAAAAAACAGCAAACACTTATCTGAAGGAGAGCAGGAAACTAGCAGTGCTTCAAGCAAGACCAGCAGGAACAATTGATAACCGGCAAGGCTGCTGGGAACTCAGGCCACTTATATCCTACCATTCAGCGCCAGCTGAAGGCCATTCGGTAATCAGTTCATTACCCTCAGCAACCACCGGAGGGAGTCCCAGCTCAGAAGCTGCCTCCAGCATATTCACAACAGCTATCAGCTTTTGGAAACCATCTGTATCTACCAGGTGCCAAGGCAGCATTTCCGTGGCCAACAGATTGGAAATGGTGGAGTTTAACCTCTTTTCTTTGTCATTTGTAGGAGGAAACAATCTTTTACGTGACCACAACTGCGGTACTGGGCTGGCTGCAGTGCTGAGACAGGGCATAGTACAGTGAACCGGACAAACTTCTGGACCGTGATAGAGGTGCAGGCTGAGATGTTATTGTGGATTTCAAAATTTGGGGTGTGCTCGTTCTTTAAGATGGGTCTAAAATGGTAGGCATGTCCACATCTGTTACAGCTGATAGTGGGCTCTCAGTCAGTGTGACTGGAGCAGGTAAAGAACCTGAGGTTCTGCGGTCAAAGATCTGCATCTTAATAGTTGTCACAATAACAGGGGAAGAGGAAGAAGTAGCAGATGTAATTGATTGGGCAGCTGATGGTTGTTGAGGTCCACTGGGCCGCATTTTTGTGCAGTGAGATTCCCAGAGTAAGGCATGTTGATTTCGCATGTGAAGGTTCATACATGTAGTAGTCAAATTATTGCACTTTTTACCTTTACTCAGTTAGCAGATTATGTGAGTTGGCTCATCCTTAGCAGTGTCAAAAACGGCCCAGGTTAGGCAACCCTTGCCACTCCTGCGAGCTGAAGACCCGCGGATGCTGCTTATCACAGTCACAGTTGCTGAGGATGCATTGCTCGTCGTGGCTGCATCACTACGTTTGTATTGTATGATACAATGTAACCTCCTTGTCTTCCTCCTCAGATGACCTACTCATCTGTGTGCCTCTATGTTCACACCTAATGGGATCTAACACCTACTAATCATCATTCTCTGTGTTATCCTCTGTGTTATCATATTCCTCGCTGTTGGAGTCGCCCTCCTCCTCTTCCTGCCCTGACAGCACAGTACATATGCTACAAACAATTTGAAAGTCAGATGTTCCCTATTGTATGTCACTAGGAACAGAACAATTTTTTGTGGCCTTTGTATCAGGCCTTTATAACACAATAGATGATACAAACTATTTGAAAGTCAGGTTTCCTACTGTATGACAATAGGAACAGAAGAATTTTTTGTGGCCTTTGGATCAGGCCTCTATAACACACTAGCTGCTCCAAACTATTTGAATGTGAGATGTCCCCTACTGTATAACTCTAGAAACATTAAAAAATTTTATGGCCTCTGGATCAGGACTCTATAACACACTAGATGCTACAAACTATTTGAATGTGAGATGTCTCATACTGTATGACACTAGGAGCAGAAGAATTTTTTGTGGCCTCTGGATCAGGCCTCTATAACACACTAGATGCTACAAACTGTTTGGAAGTCAGGTCCCCTACTGTATGACACTAGGAACAGAAGATTTTTTTGGTGGCCTCTGTACTAGGACTCTTTAACACACTAAATGCAATAAACTATTTGAAAGTCAGGTCCCCTACTGTATGACATTAGGAGCAGAAGAATTATTTTGTGGCCTCTGGATCTGGATCAGGCCTCTATATCATACTAGATGCTACAAACTATTGAATGTGAGATGTCCCCTGCTGTATGTCACTAGGAATAGAATAATTATTTTGTGGCCTATGGATCAGGCCTCTATAAGATACTAGATGCTACAAACTATTTGAAAGTCAGGTCCCCTACTGTATCACAATAGGAACAGTAGAATTATTTTGTGGCCTCTTGATCAGGCCTCTATAACACACTAGATCAGTGATAGCGAACCTATTTCACGCGTGCCAGAGAGGGCACGCAGAGACCTCTCAGCTGGCATTCTGCCTCGCCTCATCGTTATTCCAGACTGCAGCTTCCTCTCACACATTGAGCTCATGCATTGAGCTCAATGTGCGAGAGGAAGTGAAAGGAAGGAAGCTGCTGGCACGCAGAGAGGCGAGTGTGGCCTCTGTGCCAGTGAAGCTGCTGTGGTGTGTGTATGTGTGTGTGCGCGCACGTGTGTGCTGAATGTGGCCGCTGTGGAGAGATAATGGTGGTGATTGGAAGAGGGCCAATGATGGGAGTGATGGGGAAAGGGCCAGTGATGGGGAGAGGGCCAATGATTGGGAGAGGGCCAATGATGGGAGTGATAGGGAGACGGCTAAAGATGGGGAGATGGCCAATGATGGGAGTGATGGGGAGAGGGCCAGTGATGGAGAGACAGCCAGTGATGGGGAGAGGGCCAATGATGGAAGTGATGGGGAGAGGGCCAATGATGGGAGTGATGAGGAGAGTGCCAATGATGGGGAGAGGGCCAATGATGGGAATGATGGGGAGAGGGCCAATGATGGGAGTGATGGTGAGAGGGCCAATGATGGGAGTGATGGGGAGAGGGCCAGTGATGGAGACAGGGCCAATGATGGGGAGAGGGCCAATGATGGGAGTGATGAGGAGAGTGCCAATGATGGGGAGAGGGCCAATGATGGGAATGATGGGGAGAGGGCCAATGATGGGAGTGATGGGAGAGGGCCAGTGATGGAGACAGGGCCAATGATGGGGAGAGGGCCAATGAATGGAGTGATGGGGAGAGGGCCAATGATGGGGAGAGAGCCAATGATGGGGAGAGGGCCAATGATGGGAGTGATGGGGAGAGGGTCAGTGATGGAGACAGGACCAATGATAGGGAAAGGGCCAATGATGGGAGAGGGACAATGTTGGGCGTGTTGGTGAGAGGGCCAATGAAGGGAGTGATGGGGAGAGGGCCAGTGATGGAGACAGGGCCAATGATGGGGAGAGGGCCAATGATGGGAGTGATGAGGAGAGTGCCAATGATGGGGAGAGGGCCAATGATGGGAATGATGGGGAGAGGGCCAATGATGGGAGTGATGGGGAGAGGGCCAGTGATGGAGACAGGGCCAATGATGGGAGAGTGCCAATGATGGGGAGAGGGCCAATGAATGGAGTGATGGGGAGAGGGCCAATGATGGGGAGAGAGCCAATGATGGAGTGATAGGGAGAGGGCCAATGATGGGGAGAAGGCCAATGATGGGAATGATGGGGAGAGGGCCAGTGATGGAGACAGGACCAATGATGGGGAAAGGGCCAATGATGGGGAGAGGGCCAATGATGGGCGTGATGGTGAGAGGGCCAATGAAGGAGTGATGGGAGAGGGCCAATTATGCGGGATGGGAGAGGGCCAGTGATGGGCATTTTTACATAAGGGGATCATGATGAGGCATATTACTGCAAAAGGGATCATGATTGGGCATATTACTACAAAAGGGATCATGATGGGGCATATTATTACAAGAAGGGGATCATGATGGGGCATATTTCTGCATGAAGGGATCATGATGGGGCATACTTCTGCATGAAGGGGATCATGATGGGGCATTTCTACATGAAGGGGATCATGATGTGGCATATTACTACAAAAAGGGATCATGATGAGGCATTAGCACTGTTGGCACTTCCTCATAAATGATTGGGTTTTAAGTTGCAGTTTGGGCACTCGGTCTCAGAAAGGTTCACCATCACTGCACTAGATGCTACAACTATTTGAATGTGAGATGTCCCATACTGTATGACATAGGAAAAAGAATTTTTGGTGGCCTTGGATCAGACCTTTATAATGCACTAGGTGCTACAAACTATTTAAAAGTCAGGTCCCCTACTGTATGACATTTAGCAACAGATAAAAATTTTTGGTTCTGTGCGTGAGATCTTCAGACAGCTTAATTTCAACCCAACAAAATGACAAAGTGTGATACTGCTCGTTGTCTTACTTGTTGCAGCTGAAAAATTATATTTTTTTAATGTGCGTTAGGTCTGCAGACAGTTTCTTATCACTACAGCACTAAATGACAAGATGGGATAAAACAGGCTGTTTCACATTTAGCTAGTGAAAAAATATTATTTAGAATGCTAGACTCGTGCATGGAGTAAAATAGAAGCAGTGCACATTACACTTGTAGGACATGTGCCCTGCTGGCTGTGTCTGTAGCCAGAAAAAAATGCTGGAAGGTAAATTTAACAGCCACACTGGACACTAGCTAACTACACTATCTGACTGATATACAACTGCCTAGCTAACTAGCTAAAATCTTGCTGCTAAGAGTGCCAGCATCAGGAGCAGACTCTCTGCGCTGTTACAGGGTCAAAATGGTGCTAAAACAAGATGTCTGCTATTTAAATGGAGAGGGACATGTGATTTCAGCAGCCAATGACACAAGTTGTTGTGTCAGGAAATTGTGGATGTTTCCTGCTCCCTGATTGGCTAACCACAATGAGCACACATAAAGATAGGAAAAAAAAATACTCTTTTCAAGAATGCCACGTCTCTGAGATCTGTAAACCCCCTCCTTTCATCGAACACATGGCAAACGCTCATGATACACCACCGAGCTGCGCTGAGGAATGGTCAGATAATTTCTTTTAAGTGCTCTGTGGCTTTGGAAACAGCTCAAAACAATGGATATATGAACAGCAAATTGTTTTTACTTTGCAGTTCATATAGTTGTTATTTTTATCATTTAGCACTTTTTCAAGTGGGTTATTCGGCGGAATCTACTTGAAAAATACATCATGTTCACATACCCTAATATGCCACAGAAGCTTGTGATCATTTCAGCCATTTGACAAAGTTAGAAGACAAGAATCTTTACATGATTGCAAGGCATTGATGAATTTCCATTCCACCCAGGGGCTTATGTAAGGACCTCAGTTCTGTTAACAGGATCTCTGACATTGTTTAAAAAAGTGCTATACTGACAGGCAAAAATGCTTTGGACTACTATGTTTATAACCAATAATTTACTGTATATATATAAAATATATTAATAAATCCATTTACAAAAATGCAATTTTTAATCGTCACTAGAGTTGAGCGATACTTTCCGATATCCAAAAGTATCGGAATCGGAATGGTATCGCCGATATCACTAAAATATCGGCGATACCCGATACCGATACCGGAAATCCAATGTAAGTCTATGGGAACAAAATATCGTAACTAAAAAAACCCCATTCTTTCCTTGTAAACACTAAATATACACACATAGAATACATATATATATATATTGTAACATTTCCAGGGGATATAGCTCTAGGATCGCTGTCTGGGTAGACAGAGTGGCACGAAAACAGTTCATTCAGACAGCAGTTCTGGTGTAAAACTGGCCGCAACCAGCTTTATTAAAGTCCACAGCAAACAGATAAAAATAAAGCATAAACAGAAAACCTGGGCTTGTCTAGCCACTAATTACACTTAGATAGATTGCCCTGTCTATCCGGGTCCCGGCTCTACCAGCCTGACCCAAAACAACACATATGATATATGTTACCAGTATGGAGTTTCACAGATACTCCTCCTTGTGTCTGAAGGCACCTTCAATGTCCAGACTTGAGAGAGATCCACTCCTATTCAGCCGCTATTCGCACGGATTCTCACTGAGACTACTCCTGTGGCCGGGGTACTTCCTGCACCCAGACTGAGATAGCTCAAACTCTGGAGACACCTTCTGTGCCTGGACCCCTTGTCCAGACTAAGCGTGCTCCTTGACTGTGTTCCAGCACACCTACTTCTGGTCTCCTAATTAACACCTGAGTGATTTCAGGTCTGAGCTGCAAGTGTGTACTGAATGTAAGGTGTAGTGACCTTTCTCTACCACTAGGTCTACAAAGCCACACACCTCCCATATACCAGTCAGTAAAGTAGCCAGGTGAAATATACACCCCATTCAATACACATACTCTCACTGTCTCACATATCCCCCCCCCTCTTCTCCAGACCGGAGGGCTGGTCATCCAGACCGGAGGGCTGGTTAACAATCCAACAGAGACAGTGAACTCTGGACCAGTCATGGCCCTCATCAGCTTCATCTTCACCACTGTCATTTGTATCTTCACCTGAGTCATAGCCAACATCAGCTTTCTCTTCATCTGAAGCATCCGTACTACCCTGTACCCTCCCAGGCCTATGCTCTCTGCGGGCCTCGGGTATCCTGCACGGTTTCATCTTGACCTTAGGGCCGGGCTCAGTTTCGATATAGTGCCTGGCCAGAGAAGTACGACCCGGCACATCAGAACACTTCTGCTGACTCTTCCTCAGAAACTCACCTACCTCCTGTTCCTGGTGCACTGACCATGTGTCACCAACTATCACAGAAGGTATAGGGGGTTTTTCACTTTTCTCCAGTTCCCCTTGAACCTTCTTTACTTCATTGAGCTTCTCCAGAAGATGCTCATGGCTCTCATCACGCTCCTTCATCACAGTTTGGAGTTTTCTCCGAGAAGCAATCAATTCATCTTGTACCCGTTGGACGTCCTTCATGTCCTCAGCCCCTTCTTCAGGCTCTTCTGGTAGGACATGCTCAGAAGCCCCACCGTCAGTCTTACATTCTACTTCTTCATTCACATCATTATGGTCTCCAATATCTCCATTTATTCCAGCTTTCAAGTTCTCCTTGGTATCACTCGGGAACACCGCTGGGGCTCCGGGCGCCGAACTTCCAGCCTGAGCTTCACGAGTTGCAGCTACTAATGAGGCATCTGGTTTGGTGTCTACCACTTCTATGGCTTTTTCCACCTCTGCAGCATCACCTTCAGAGTCCTTGGCATGATGCAGATCCACACTACCCACTGACAACTTCTCATCTTCAACAGCATCCACTGTTCTGTGTTCAGGTTCAGAGTCCTGCCTTTAAAGCTCAGCTCTCCTCCATTCACCTTAGTCTTCGCCAGGGAACCGGCCAACTGTAAAACATCTTCAGATGCCATCTTCTGTCTGGCTGTAAGGTCAGCATCAGCTTTCTTCTCAGGACTCTCAACCTCCTCTGCTACCATGCCTTCCTCATTTGCACTGGTTGCTTTATTGTCATCAGCTGATTCACTATCACTCCCACTATCCCTGTCTGACCCCTTTTTCTCAGCCACATCCGGGTCACTTTCAGGGTTATACACTTCTTTTTCTCACCCTTCACTTCAGTTCACTTTTCACGGAGGGTTATACAATTCATTCTCATTCACATCTTGATCTGGAACCTTAGTTAACATGTCATCCACAACATTAACTTCACCATCTGGTCCCTCAAGTATGTGACTATGTGACAACCCCAGCACTATACTTCTATATAGCTCAGGTACTAGGAGCTGACTCACGACCTCTCCCTGGACTTCAGTGTCCCTATACAATAGGCTATTGTCCATGGCAGTATGAGGAAACCTCTCCTCAGAGCCAAGCTCCTGGGAAACCTCATTTAGAACAATCATATTTTCCTGTGCCGTCCTAAGAGTGGGGTCTCGCCACTGCTCACTCTCAAAATTGTCACAGGACACAGGCAAGTCAGGGACACTCGGTTCCCAAGAACCACCATCCTCGTCTCCCAACATCACCTGCAAAGGAATTTCATCACTATCACAGTCATCATTATTATCAATATCATTATCACTATGATGAACTATGAATCCAGTATACTAATCATTATCACACATTATCATGAACATACTATCAACTATCATTATCAGCATCTTAGCATCATTATCATGGTCATCATCATTATCATCATCATACATAAGTTTAACGGCCCACTAGCATTGTGTTCCGCCCCTCGGGACTGCGCACCCTCAGTAGGAGCTTCATCACACTGTCCATCAGAAACATTTCTCCCCCAGAGATCCTTAGATCGGGGAAAGTCATTACCCAATATGACGGGGTGCACCAGGCTCTTCACTACCCCCACTTCATATGAAACCTCCCCGAGTTTAGGGACCAAGTCCACGGCAGTCTCTGGGTAGACTTTGGTGTCTCCATGGATGCACACCATACTCAGGTGCTTATCAGGGATGAAGTCCCTATCAATCAGGCTGTCACATACGAAGTCACTGGACTCTCTGAGTCTAAGAGGGCCTGTGCTGGGCAATCATTTACAACCACCAGGGACACCTGTGGTCCAGTCTTTTCGGCTGCAGTGGTCACACACACCGGTTCTGCGCAGAGAGAGAGGGACCTGCCAACATCACGGCACATAGGCTCCCCCTCTAGTGAACAGCCGGCTGCAATTTCACGACATCTCCAACACTGTCCACCACAATCACCCTCCCATATGTCCCCTACAGCTGGAACGCTCTTACCGCGAGAGTTCAGCGTCCGGGAACTCTGAAGTGACGACCTCTCAGACGGCTGTACCTCAGGAGGACGTGCTCGGGTGTAGCGGTTCACTATCACCTTTTCAACTCCATAATCAGGTTTGCTTACTGCAGACTCCCAACTGCATCTCCAGTCATGAACTCCCCTGGCACGGGCTGTCACCGTAACACCCAGCCGGGTAAAAATCGCCGCTTTCAACTTGGCATAGTCTTCGCTGTCCTGCTTGCTCAGGTCAGCCCAGACTTTTTGGGGTTCCCCAGTCAGATAGGGTACGACCGCCATGGCCCATTCAGATAGTGGCAGATTCTCCTTCTCTGCCAGTCTCTCAAACCTAGTAAGATATACCTCCACATCATCACGAGGTGTCATTTTTCTCAAGGACCGTCTTACCGCCTTCTTTATAGCGTACAACGCCGGTGCCTTCACAACATTACTTCGGGACGCGGCACCGAAATCCTTTTTTGGTGCTGTCATCTGCTCAACAAATAACCGGTTATTCTCCTGCTGCTGCTGCAGGAATTGCTGCTGGGCCTGCTGCATGCGCTGCTGGTGCTGCAGGCGCTGCTGCTCCATGCTCTGCTGCATGCTTCGCTGGGCCTGCACCAGGTACTCAACGAGCTCCTCCATACTGCCGGACTCATCTGTCTCAATCACAGCAGTCTTATGTTGCATATTAACTTGCACCATTTGTTCAAACAGCGCCTCCATGCTGTCATCCATGCTGTCAGACTTCTCTGTCTCAACAACGGCAGTCTTCACTCAAGACATACACACTCCACAGTTTTTTTTCCACAGAAAAATTCAGCTCTGCTGTGCAGACACACTTTTTTTTTTTTTCTTTGCAAAGTCTATTAGGGCTACTGTCTCTTTAAGACTGCTCCAAACAGACGTTTCTGCTGACACACTTTTTTTTTTTCCTCTGCTGCTATTTCAACAGACTTCACCTTTATTGCTGTCTCTCGCCACTGTGCCGCATGCACACTCCAGCACTAACTGTATCAGCCCCTGCGCTGCCCCAGCATTCTCCGCCAATTGTAACATTTCCAGGGGATATAGCTCTAGGATCGCTGTCTGGGTAGACAGAGTGGCACGAAAACAGTTCATTCAGACAGCAGTTCTGGTGTAAAACTGGCCGCAACCAGCTTTATTAAAGTCCACAGCAAACAGATAAAAATAAAGCATAAACAGAAAACCTGGGCTTGTCTAGCCACTAATTACACTTAGATAGATTGCCCTGTCTATCCGGGTCCCGGCTCTACCAGCCTGACCCAAAACAACACATATGATATATGTTACCAGTATGGAGTTTCACAGATACTCCTCCTTGTGTCTGAAGGCACCTTCAATGTCCAGACTTGAGAGAGATCCACTCCTATTCAGCCGCTATTCGCACGGATTCTCACTGAGACTACTCCTGTGGCCGGGGTACTTCCTGCACCCAGACTGAGATAGCTCAAACTCCTGGAGACACCTTCTGTGCCTGGACCCCTTGTCCAGACTAAGCGTGCTCCTTGACTTTGTTCCAGCACACCTACTTCTGGTCTCCTAATTAACACCTGAGTGATTTCAGGTCTGAGCTGCAAGTGTGTACTGAATGTAAGGTGTAGTGACCTTTCTCTACCACTAGGTCTACAAAGCCACACACCTCCCATATACCAGTCAGTAAAGTAGCCAGGTGAAATATACACCCCATTCAATACACATACTCTCACTGTCTCACAATATATATATATATATATATATATATACATGTCATTGTGACATATATATATATATATATATATATATATATATATATATATACATATATGTATAGTTTATACACTTCTACATAGTAAAATATCCTCTGATTCAATTGCTGGGTAAAGCCGGCTTCTGTGAAAAGACAGAAGCACCCGACATGAAATGACACTTGGTGTACATAGGGTTAACCATGTCTTTTCATGTCGTTTGCAATCTGATTTGCACAAACAATTACATCAGTCTATGTGTGCAAAATTTCACACCTGTAGGGGTTAATTAAAGGTGTAAATTCGTTGTAAAAAAACAGACTTTTTTGCTACGAATTTACACCTTTAATTAACCCCTACAGGTGTGAAATTTTGCACACTTACACTCATGTAATTGTTTGTGCAAATCAGATATCAAAATACATGAAAAGACATGGTTAACTCTATGTAAACCAAGTGTCATTTCATGTCGGGTTCTGCATTTTCACAAAAGCCGGCAATTGAATTAGCGGCTATTATACTATGTAGAAGTGTATGAACTATAAATATATATATATGTGTCACAAACTCAATGACATGTTATATATATATATATGAGGTGTAAAATTGCTGAAAAAAAATGCGTGGGCTCCCGCCCTATTTTCGCAACCAGACAGACAAAGCCAGTGAGTGGGGGCAGATAATAATAGCCCAGAGAGGGACCATTATTTTTGGCCCCCCCGGCTACTAACATCTGCCCCCAGACACCCCAGAAAGGGCAAATCTCTAATTAGATTTGCCCTTTCTGGCACTTTGCCCGTCTATTCCCATTGCCCTGTAGCGGTGGTGAATGGGTTAATAAGGGGTTAAAATGACCTTGCAATTGAAAGGTCACTTTAAGCCAGGTTAATAATTGAGAGCTGTCAATTAGACAACTATCAATTATTAATCCTATTGTATGAAAGAAAAATCAAACACACACTTTAATAAAAAAGAAGTTTAATGAAATAATCACACAGTTTTTGACCATATTTTATTTACCTGCTAAAACCATTTCCTGTAATAAAAATAAAATAATAAAGCAAAATTATTCTTACGAATCCGATGCACAGTCAGGTCCCACGGTGTAATCCTTCAGAAAGGGTTAATGTTTACTGCAGGGACCGCAGCTAATGCTGCAGCCTCACAGTAAACCCGCAAATGAATGAGCTCCTCTCCTGGCTGACAGGAGAGGAAGTGGAAAGCTTAATTGATTGCTTTCCACTTTCACTTCAGGTCAGCCAGGGACACCATCAGTGACGTCAGAGGGAACTGATTAACAAAAATATGGGTTCCCTTCGAAAAAAAAATGGCGTGGGGTCCCCCCTATTTTTGTTAACCAGCCAGATGAAGCAGACCGCTGAGGCCTGGATTTTCAGGCTGTTAAGGAGCCAAGATCCATGGACCTTGCCAGCCTGATAATACCAGGCCACAGCAGTCTGCATATCTTGGCTGATTAACAAAAATAGGGGATCCCCTCGAAAAAAATTAGCGTGGGGTCCCCCCTATTTTTGTTAACCAGCCAGATGAAGCAGACCGCTGAGGCCTGGATTTTCAGGCTGTTAAGGAGCCAAGATCCATGGACCTTGCCAGCCTGATAATACCAGGCCACAGCAGTCTGCATATCTTGGCTGATTAACAAAAATAGGGGATCCCCTCGAAAAAAATTAGCGTGGGGTCCCCCCTATTTTTGTTAACCAGCCAGATGAAGCAGACCACTGAGGCCTGGTTTTTCAGGCTGGTAAGGAACCAATATCCATGGACCTTGCAAGCCTGATAATACCAGGCCACAGCAGTCTGCTTAGCTTGGCTGGTTAACAAAAATAGGGGATCCCCTCGAAAAAAAAACGGCGTGGGGATCCCCCTATTTTTGTTAACCAGCCAAGTAAAATGCAGACTGCTGCGGCCTGGTATTAAAAGACTGTCAAGGCCCATGGATTTTGGCCCTCAACAGCCTGATAATACCAGGCTACAGCAGCCCCACATTTGGCGCATCAAAAGATGTGCCAATTGTGGCACTTTACCTGGCTCTTCCCACTTGCCCTGTAGCGGTGGCAAGCGGGGTAATAAGGGGTTAATGTCACCGTTGATTGCACGGTGACAATAAGCCCGGTTAATAATGGAGAGGCGTCAATAAGACACCGATCCATTATTAATCCCAAAGTTTTTAAATGTTTAAAAAAAAGACACAGCAAGAAAAAAGTCTTTTAATGAAATAAGAGACAACACAGTTTTCATTTTTTTTTATTACTCTCTCATTCCTGCGACGCCATCGATCTCCTGTAAAAAAATAAAAAAAACAAACCAACAGTATACCACCTGTCCGACGCAGTCCATAGTAAAGACTGTCCCACGACGATCCAGCTCTGCTGCATCGGAATGACAGGCAGAGCCTGACATCCCGGCGCAGCACAGCTGCTTACCAGCTTCCCCGGCGGTGACGTCATCGGACTGCTTTACGGCCGCGATTACCCAGCAGTCACTGCAGTTATCGCGAGAAACTGCATGTGACCGCCGGGGAGAAGAGGATGGCGGCCATTAAGCAGTCCGGGATGTGACCGCCGGAGATCTTCTGCTGGGTAAGTGCCGCTGACTCCTGACAGACCCGACCGACGGACACTGACAGTGACAGTGACATTCCGATTCCGGTATCCGATATGACGAAAATATCGGTACTCGGAATCGGAATTCCGATACAGCCAATATCGGCCGATACCCGATATTTGCAGTATCGGAATGCTCAACCCTAATCGTCACCAATAACAAAGTTCTTATTTCCTACCGTTAACATTGCAAAGGTTTGTCGAAAAAAAAAGATAATTTAACATTTATACAGTATATTGCATTAAATATTGCATTAAACAAATGTAACAAACTTTTTCATTTTTTTTCCCTTCCCTACAAATGTTGTTAAAATAATTCAATAAATTATAGGTACATACAATGGTACAAATAAAATCTTCAAAAGACTTCAAACTAAAGGGATTTGAGGAAGAGAAAAACTGGAAAAAATGCTTTGTGTTTAAGTTCAAAACAACCTTAATATTGAGCGATTAAATAAATAAAAAGTTTGTGTTAAACTGGTTTCAGATGTGAACCATAATGCATGAACTGACTGCAGATTTCCTAACCTGAACTTAAAAAGTTATATATGCCTCTTATGCTGTAAGTTCAAGGCCGATATTGGGGTCTATACATGAATATTGAAATGAAACCTTTCAAGCTCAGCGTAAGAATGATTGCACTCTCTGTCTCTTTCCAGATGCCCAATGTCCTCCTGATTTGGTGTCAAAATTATGGATTCATTGGGCATCAATTTGGGTGGCATTTCAGATACATGCAGCAAGACAATTGTAATAGCCTCACCTTTTTTAAAATGAAATAACTGTTCTCCTTCAAAATCAAGTAACTGTTTAACAAGCAACTGCTGAAAAGAGTTTGTGTCATTTCAGCCTTGTCTGATCTTTTCCTAGAATAAAGACCATCACTGTACAAATAATTAATGGTAGAAAGGGTTAAGATATAAAATAGTACCATGGTTTATTGAAAGCACATGAAGAATAAAACACACAATAGGTTTCCTTCAAGCTCCTTAGTTTAGCTCAGCAGATCTCACTCTTTGATACACTTAAAGGTACTGCCACACTAAGCGATCACACTAACGATCACGACAACGACGCAAGCTAACGAGATCGTTGGTGTGATCGCTTTAAGGTCGCTAGTAGCTTCCAAACAGGACGATCTCATTAACGACGCATCAGCGATCAGCAATCTGCATAACGACTTCGGCGGTCGTTAGGACGTGCCACACAGCATGTATTGTTAAAGATCACGACCTCGATAGGCGTGATTGAGCGCAACCTTTTCCACACCCCTCAGCACAGATTGGTGCTCACTATTTATGTCATGACTGTTTATCACAGCTCTCTCGCTTTGTGATTGGATGACTGCGTCATAAAAGACGATGTATCAGCGCTCCTTTCCATTGCTCTCGAGCAGAAGCGGTTCTTTCAAATCTCCAGCATCGTTCCAGTGCTTCCTGCTAGCCTTCTTTGCAGCTACTGTGATCCAGTTTGTGCCACTATCGCGTTTGCTGCGATCCAGTCTGCGCCATTATTTTTTTTTTTTTTCTGCGATCCAGTCTGTGCCTCTTGCATTTGCTGCGATCCAGTCTGTGCCTCTTGCATTAGCTGCGATCCAGGCTGTGCCGTTATATTTTTTGCGATCCAGTTTGTGGTGCTATTGCGTTTCCCTTTTATTTATTTATTTTTTTCCAGGATCACAAACAAGTCTTGTAAAGTAGTTTTTTTTTTTGTTTACATTTAATTTTTAATTTTTTTTTTAAATTTTACAGATCCATTTTTAGATCCCAGCTGTTGTTAACCATTGTCGTCCATCAATTTTTTTTTTTTGCCATTGTTTTTTGTTTGTCATTGTTTTGTTCTGGCACGCCCACCACCACCATTTTATGATCCCTGCTGTTTTTACCGTAGTTGTCCATCTATGACTTTTATTTTGGTCTGCGATTGTTTTCTCCTGCTGCGCCCACCACCACCATTTTATGATCCCTGCTGTTTTTACTGTAGTTGTCCATCTATGGTTTTTAGTTTGGTCTGCCATTGTTTTCTCCTGCTGCGCCCACCACCACCATTTTATGAACCCTGCTGTTTTTACCGTAGTTGTCCATCTATGACTTATTTTGGTCTGCCATTGTTTTCTCCTGCTGCGCCCACCACCACCATTTTATGTTCCCTGCTGTGTGCTATGTTGTAGGCTAAGTAAGCATTTTATTTAACCATTCTGCCGTTCTCACATAATCCTTTTTTTTATTACAGATGGCCGATAAGCATGAATTTCTGCGGGAATTCATCGAGATGTACAGCTCGATGCCTTGCCTGTGGAAAATAAAGTCGGCGGATTACTGCAACAGGCTTAAAAAGAAGGACGCGTACGAAAAACTGGTGGAGCTGTGCAAGAACCGTAACCCCGATGAACCAGCGGATGAGTCATCGGTGAAAAAACGTATTCAGGCCCTCCGCACTGTTTACAAAAAAGAGTTAAATAAAGTCCAAAATTCTACCAAATCTGGAGCCGGGGCCGAAGATGTGTATGTCCCCAAATTGTGGTACTTTGAGCTGTTTTCTTTCACAAGGGACCAAGAAGTACCCAGACAAGAGACTTCCATGTTGGATCTAGACCCAGTGATCAAGCCGGATTCCCCTGTCGTACATGTAAGTACCTTTGTATTAAAACACATTTTAATGTGAAATGTAGATAAAATGGCTGAATTAATTCCTTCATGTACTGATAATTTATCTATCTCAACGGTTGAGGCCTATCCATTTACAAGTGTCGTTTTCACATTTTTGCTGTATTTGGGTGTAGTATGAAGATAAATTTCTTTTTCTTTGTGATTTAACATTTGGTTTTTGTTCATGCAGGACACAGAAGAGGCTGTCTCCACACCTCAGATTGAAGAAGACAGCATGGCATTGGTCCAAGACGACGAAGCAGTTGAGCCACCATCCTCATCTGTGTGGAGCCGGCTTACATTTTTAGGAAGGAAAAGGAAGGCTCCCACCTCGGCTACTCCAGAATTGGTTGAAATTGCCAAAAAAGTGCTTACGGCAGAAAAAGACCAAACAAAAATAACTGGCTTTGCTTACTTCGCTAATGAGAAGCTCCCAACACTGGATCCTATACAGCGGATTCATGCAGAGAGACTCATGTTTGAGGTCCTGACTCAAGCGTCATTAGGAACCCTTGATACCAGTTATGTCGTCACGGCCAGACCGCAGTACCCGCAATACTCATGGCCCAACAATCCTGTGCCGAACCCAATTGGGATAAATCCAGCAAACCCAAACGTTGTTGCTCCACCTTATTTTTATACACCGCCGAGGCAACGTGATAATGGCAACGATCCATCTTACCAGCAGCTGTAGTTTTTAAAATTTTTTACAAAAGTTTTTTGCTGTCTATATTTTTTTTACATTGTTACCTTTTTTAATAAAAATCTTATTCATCTAATGAATTGTGGTCTTTTATTCTTATGTGATGTCAACAATTTTGTTGTTAACTATTAAAATGTTGTATTTTTATTCCATCTACTTGTATGTACTTGTCACACACGGGGTCATGGGAGTACCAGCGTTGGTAAAAAAGTAATGAAAAAAAATTCAAAAATTAACAACATTTCTTTTAAAGGCCCCTGGTCACACTAGCGCTAAAACCTTATACTAAAAAATAATACACCACAGCTGCGTAGATAAACTTAAAATATATCATATATATTTGTTATTAATATATATATTATTTTCATATATATATATTTTTTAAATATATACTTTTTTGGGTAACAAAATTAAACAAAAAGAGGAAAATAACAATACAATAAAAAATAAAAATAATAAAACAAAAAATTAAGACTGCACCCCCGTTTGGAGGACAGCCAACAATTAAAAAAAAAAAAAATACAAATAGTAATAAAAAAAAAAAAAATTACTGAGGGCCCTGGAGTCCAGCCACAACCCTCTCCAGTATCACCCCATGCTCATGCAGTGCACCCATGGCGCTGTTCATTGCTGCCACTGCGGTGTGCATTGTCGCCATCAGCCGGCGGTGTGACAGTAACAGGTCCTGGACAGTGGGGATTTCTGTGGAGGTAATGGTAACAGTTAATAGTGAATTCTGTTGCAACATCAACATGTACATGTTATGTTTGTTAACACTTACGGTTTTCGTCAGACGACCCGCTGACTGCTCATCCAGAACCTGTTGCTCCGCCGGCTAGGGAAACACAGAAAAAAAATATATATCACAACAGCCATTACAAATAAGACCTTACAAAGTTCTCAAACTTGTCTGAAGCTTACATAATGTACGTAAATTACCTGAAGGCGAGCCTGCATCCATGTCACGGGGTGACACTGGAGAGAATCCATAACCCTGTAAAGGGCTCGAAGACCCCAAATCAGGAGGGGGGGTTGCTGCAGGGGAAGGGGTTGACAGGTAAGGAGATGATGGAGGTGGAGGGGTAGCTGGGGACGGTGATGGAGGTGGAGGGGTAGCTGGGGACGGTGGAGCAGCTGGAGCTGGTGAAGGTGGTGCTGTAAATAAAATATACAATTCAGTCAAATAATCCTTCTACTAACCCCGTCATTGCCAGTACTTCCATCAATGCCTGTAAACTCCCTCACGACTGATACTCCCATCACTACTGGTAAACCCGTTACTGCCAGTACTTCCATCAATGCCTGTAAACACCCTCACTACTGATACTCCCATCACTACTGGTACTCCCGTTACTGCCAGTACTTCCATCAATGCCTGTAAACCCCCTCACGACTGATACTCCCATCACTACTGGTACTCCCGTTACTGCCAGTACTTCCATCAATGCCTGTAAACCCCTCACGACTGATACTCCCATCACTACTGGTAAACCCGTTACTGCCAGTACTTCCATCAATGCCTGTAAACACCCTCACGACTGATACTCCCATCACTACTGGTACTCCCGTTACTGCCAGTTCTTCCAACAATGCCTGTAAACCCCCTCACTACTGATACTCCCATCACTAATGGTACTCCCGTTACTGCCAGTACTTCCATCAATGCCTGTAAACCCCCTCACGACTGATACTCCCATCACTACTGGTACTCCCGTTACTGCGAGTACTTCCAACAATGCCTATAAACCCCCTCACGACTGATACTCCCATCACTACTGGTACTCCCGTTACTGCCAGTACTTCCATCAATGCCTGTAAACCCCCTCACTACTGATACTCCCATCACTGCGGGTGCATTGATATAGGTAGATAACCCACAAAACATAACCTCTCCAGATACCCTCATCAATACTCACTCAGAGGCCTGCGTAACTGGGCCTGGATGCTGGCGACCCTCTCGCGGGAGCGGTAGCGAAGGTCCGCCAGCTTTTTGCGGATCTGGGTGGTGGTCCGCTGCACATCAAAGCGTCTCGCCAGGCCCCGCTGTATTTTCCTCAGGACTACCTTTTTGTGGCGCATAGGATGCGCCACAGGTAGCCTGCAGTCATAGTCCCACATGTCAAGCTTTTTAATCAGGTACTGCACCTCCGCGTCATGCCATGCCGCGCAATGCTGGTTCACTCTCGCCGCCATTGTACCAAACAACAACGTATGAAGGACGCCATCGTCATGACGTCACAGCGTTCGTACGTGCGGTCGCACTTGCGATGCTATTGCGATCGCAAAACACCTTGCGATCGCAGTGGCGTCACATGTCTGTGCGTAGCTGGGGCACCATGTGAGATTCGTCACCTTGCAATCGCAATGGCGTCTCATGTCTGTGCGTAGCTGGAGCACCATGTGAGATTCGTCACCTTGCGATCGCAATGGCGTCTAATGTCTGTGCGTAGCTGGGGCACCATGCTGAGAATCGTCACTTTGCGATCGCAATGGCGTCTCATGTCTGTGTGTGGGAGGAGCACCATGTAGATAAGCAAGTGCGACACAAAGGGTTCCCAGGTTAATGTAGAACTTTACGTCTAACAAATTATTTATATTGTTATCATTATTTTAAAATTTTAATAGTTTTTTTAATAATTAGATGCAAAAAAAACCATATATATGACTAAAAAATTCTATCATATATTTAAAAGTTAATATACGCAGCTGTGGTGTATTATTTGATATTATTTTTAATTATAAGGTTTTAGCGCTAGTGTGACCATAGGCCTGTAAAATAAATGTTGATAATTTTTGATATATATTTTTTTTAATTTTTAACCAATGCTGCAACTCCTATGACTGCTGGTACTCCCATGACCCCGTGTGCAATATTGTATACATCAATAACAAAAATAATAATAAAAGACCACAATTCAGTAGATAATTAAGTTTTTTATTAAAATTTTTAACAATGTTAAAAAAAATATAGACAACAAAAAACATTAGAAAATATTGTAAAAACTTCAGCTGCTGGTAAAATGTCTCGTTGCCATCCCCATTACTCCCTCCCCACATCTCACCCATCATTATCCCTTCTCCCATAGTGGTAAAATAATTGAAAGAACACAAAGGCATTTTTAAAATAAACATTTTTTATTATTAAAAAGAAAGTTAAAAAAAGGCAAAAGTAAAACATTCTCAAAAACAAACTATATCTGATGCTGCCAACTCACTGCACCAGGCCCATTAAAGTATTGGCAGTACTTGTCTCGGCCGGCCTTCGCATCGTCCTTGCTCCTGCCTTGATTGACAGGTTGAAGGCCTGCAATAGCGGGATCATTGTCACGCCATTCTCCAAGCACCACATCACCATTGCGGTCCGAGTCCATGAAGCCTGGCGGACTGTAAGTACCAGCATCGCGTTTTCTTAGAAAATTGTGTAGCACACAACAGGCCAACACCACCGAGTCTATCGATTCCAGCTTCATGTTGATAGGAGTGTGGAAAACCCTGAAGCGGTTGGCCATTATGCCGAAGGCATTCTCCACAACGCGCCGTGCCCTAGACAGTCTGTAATTAAAAATCCGCCTTTCCCCTGTCAAAGTCTTTTGTGGATATGGTTTAACAAGATGCTCATGAAGGGGGAAGGCTTCATCGCCCACAAACACAGTTTAGGTTGGCGGTGGTGTCCATGTTGGTTGGTAAGTTAAGTTTATTATTCAACAACCGATCACCAAAACTTGTGTGCTCCAAAACACCACCATCAGAAACCCTTCCATTAATGCCAACAGCAACGTTTATAAATTCATAATTCGCATTAACAAGGGCTATGAGGATCATGCTGAAGTAGCCCTTGTAATTATAAAAAAAGGATCCTGCTTTTGGCTGGTTGCGTGATCCGCACATGTTTGCCATCCAAGGCACCACCACAGTTTGGGAACTGCCAAATCCATTCAAAATCAGAGGCAATAATTTGCCATTCCGCCACTGATTTTGGAAAAGGCATGTATCTCCGTAAACTGCGGATGATGGCGTTGCATGTCTCCGGAATTAGTACGCCAATCAGCGATTGAGAAACTGCAGCAGAAAATTGCAAATCCTTTATTGAACGTCCGGTTGCCAGAAATCCCAGCGTTACTGCCAAACGTTCCTCTGCTGAAACAGCTGCACGCATCCGTGTATCCTGCCGTTCAATGAGTAGCCTCACAGCTTCCAATAGGAGCTTGAATGAATCCTCCGACATCCGTAAATAATTCCGGAAATCCTGTGAATTCTTCTCCTGCAAGTCCCTCACTAGATGCATGTGGGTGAATTTAGACGTCTGCTCCAGCCATTCTCTGGTCCACATGCGATGCTTTCGTTTGGAGCGCCTCTCTTCCACCCGCGCCTCTTCTTGTCGATCTGCCTCCATTGATAATGCAACTGCCACAATCACACGCTCCGCGGTGGTCAGGTTCATTATGTGCAACCTGTACGGTAAAAAATAGAAAAGTTAATTACTAATTAATTACTATTAATAAAGTGTTTAAACAAAATAAATAAAGAATAAAATAAAAAATATATATAAAAAAAAATGTTTATTGTTAACTTTTCAGTTAACATTTAAAAAACAGTTTACAAATGCCTAAAATGGTGGGGGGTGTAAAATAAATAAAGCAGACAAAAAAAAATAAGGTCAAAAAACGAATCAAACAACATCACAAACAATATGTACCTTGAATTCAAATATCCAGGAGATCCAAATTCAAATGGAAAAGATGAAGCGCTCTAGCGACTCAGACAGGATCGCAAAACCCACCACTGCGCCACAAACAGGATCGCAAAACTCCGACACACGATACTATCCTCGCAACAATGCACAAAGCACCGTTGGAGTCACCCACAAAGCGCTCTGGAAACAATGGATGGGGGCGCAGTTATTATAGCTGAGGTGATGTTGTGGTCACCAATCGGAGCTGAAGGGCGTTAACTAAAGAAAACCCAGTCCCGCCTGCGCCGCTGACTAATGCGTCGTCAACGAGGTCGCACATCATTCACAAAAGGTGCCAAACACAGCGATTCAGGCTCACCAGCGGGACGCCAACGATCAAAATACGGCCCAAACCGTTCGTGCACGACATCGCAGCAGGGGCCACATCGCCGCTACATGCCACACACAGCGACGTCGCTAACGAGATCGCTAAATAGTGACGTAGTAGTGATCTCGTTAGCGATCTCGTTAGCGATCTCGCTTAGTGTGGCATACCCTTAACACTTCACTTATTAATTTGTATCACTGAATGATGCTGGCGAGAACAGTACTAAGGTCCAATCTGCTTAATAGCTTTGATCACTAGTGTTGGTGTTGCAAGATAAGGGAATGTATTAGGTAAGAGGCAGAAGATCAATATATTATAAAGAAACAATTGCTGCTGAAAAATGCATTACTTGCTCTATTGGCCCACCTTGGGATTTAACAGATTTTTTTTTCACATATCAGCATGGCTTTCAAAAGTTTAATAGCTTCATAATACACTTTCAGCAAATCTTTAACCTTCTGTAAGATGATGCACTACATCCTTTTGAAGCTGCTTACTTTTATAACATCACTATTTTCAAAAGTGTATATGTGTGTAAAGATGCAAAACATCCATGATTGCCAGTCCGAAACACCAAGGTGCTTTCGCCCACAATAGAAAAATAAATGTGTTTAAAGCTATGGGTGCTCAATTGAAATTATCATCACTTTGTAATTTCGAGTAAATTCAACTATTGTGTTTATATTGGTTTATGTAGAGATGATGAAATCCTTTGAAATCTGAAATTGTCAGGTTCACTGAGTTTTTACCAAAACATTTGAGCTACAAGTACTGCCCAGCCTTCAGTTGCTTTAACAAGATGTATATAATGCTGAGGTCTCCTAGGACTGTATTAAAACCCTTTAAAGTTTTATAATGCAATCACAGCCTAAGTACGGTAAAAGTGAGCTTAACCCATTAGCAACCAGAGGTATTTTTGGTTTTGCATTTTCATTTTTTGCTCCTTTTCTTCCCAGAGCCATAAGTTTTTAATCTTTTTGTCAAAATGGCCATGTAAAGACTTGTTTATTGCAGGACGAGTTGTAATTTTGAACGATATCATTGATTTTACCATGTCATGTGCTAGAAAACGGGAAAAAAATTATAAGTGTGGTGAAATTGCAAAACATTTGCAATCCCACAGTTGTTTTTTGCTTTTTTTCACCATGTTCACTAAATGCTAACATTAACCTGACATTATTATACTCCAGGTCATTACAAGTTCATAGATACCAAACATGTCTAGGTTCTTTTTTATTTAAGTGGTGAAAAAAATTCCAAAGTTTGTCCAAAAAAAATTGCGCCATTTTCCAATACCCATAGCGTTTTCCTTTTTCATGATCTCAGGTTAATTGAATGCTTATATTTTTGCATGCCGAGCTAATGTCTTTAATTATACCATTTTGATGCAAATACGACCTTTTGATCGTCCGTTATGGCATTTTAATGTTATGCTGCGGCTACCAAAAAAACGTAATTCTGGTGTTTTTAATTTTTTTCTCGCTATACTGTTTAGCGATCAGGTTAATTATTGTTTTATATTGATAGAACGGGCGATTCTGAACTCGGTGATACAAAATATGTGTATGTTTGGTTTTTTTATTGCTTTATTTTGAATGGGGTGAAGGATGGGTGATTTGAACTTTTATATTTTTTTAATATTTTTAAAAACATTTTTTTACTTTTGGCATGCTTCAATAGTCTCCATGGGAGAGTAGAAGCTGCCATAATCCGATTGGCTTTGCTACATACAGGCGATAATCAGATTGAGTGTATGTAGCAGAATTGCTGACTTACTATGAGCGCCGACCACCAGGTGGCGCTCATAGCAATCCGGCACTGACAACCATAGAGGTCAGCAGGAGATCAATGGTTGTCATGCTGACCCATCGCTGTCCCACGATCACGTGACGGGGTTCACCGATGGGCAGTTTTCCAGCCCGATTGCCAGAATCACATGTTAAATGCCGCTGTCAGAGTTTGACAGCAGCATTTAATGGGTAAATAGCCGTGAGTGGATCGCGATTCAACCCGCGGCTGTTCAGGGCGCATGTCAGCTGCTCAAAACAGCTGACATGCTGAGAAAGATGTGGGCTTATCGCCAGAGCCCATATCAAATCGAGGGAGTCCGACATCAGCTTACTATTATGCCTGATGTTGGAAAGGGGTTAAAAACTATAGTGTTAAAGAAACTTTGTGTAAATTAATATTACGGATGAAAAGGGATGAGTGAACCGTACAGGACACCTAGTGCCCATTACCGAACACCTAGTGTCTATTACCAAACACCAAACTTTTCACTGTATTTCTGGTTTCCTGTTATGTTTTGGTAGCTGAGGAGAGCAGGCAATACACCAGAGAGGTTGGAATCTACAGGATTGCAGTACCCTGACTAACCAACACAACTAAAGGCAGCCGTGGAGCTTTCCTACGTTGGTCCTAGACGCCTCGTCACAGCCTGAGAGGCTAACTACACCTAAAGATAGAAAGAGGAAAGCTATCTGCCCCGGAGCAGATCCCCAAAGAACATAGGAAGCCCCCAAACATGTAATGGCGGTTAGACAAGAGGAAACACAGACACAGACAGAAAATAGTATGAGCAAACGCTGGGGCCCAATCTGCCTAGACAGAAAAGGATAGGAAGGATACTTACTGCAATTTCAAAAAACCCGAAAAAAAACCAACGCTACTGATTGCAAAAACACCTGAGATCACACGACCTCTACCACCTAAATTAGTTCTCTAGTGTAAGAAAACTAAGCCGCAGCCACAGAAAAAACTGGAATAGGCAAATGAACAAACAACAGTGGCTCCAGAGGAACCGAGAGGAGCCCAAGCCCCCCGGGGAGGGGAACATGGCCAACCTCACAGAAATGCAGAGAAAAATGCAAATGGCAAGCACAAAAACAAAAAACAGAAAAAAATCTTATCTGAGAGCAGGAGAAGAGGCAAGACTCAGCAAGCTTCCAAGTGAACCAGGAAAAAACGTTAAGACAAGAACAATTGATCACCGGCAACCATGATGGGGGAAACCTCCCTTATATCCAGCCAGTCTGTAATTCCTGATTGCCAATCCTCATTGAATGATTCAGTACTGTTTGTAACCACCAGAGGGAGCTTCTGCTCAGAATTCATTTCTAAAACATTCATAACAGTTTCCTGTTACTGTTAGCTAGTCTAATAAAGTTTGTTGAAAGGCAGCAGTAAAGCTAATCTACATGATTTTATACTATGGGCAATTCCGTAGCCATCACAGCCATTACAATTATTGGCAAGTGGTGTTGTTCCACAGAGTGATTCACCTAAGTATGCTGTAGCTCACACTCCAATATTGCCTGCTACTGCTTGCATAGTGCCTCCAGCATGTGCAAGGTGGAGTTCCACCTTGTGGGTACGTGACATATGAGATGCTGAGCGGGAAGGCATAAGTGAAGCTGCAACACAGACAGGCGAGAAGCATCACAGTGAGAATGCTGAAAGCATGTACAGATTGTCTGCAGTTTCAGCAGCAACTCTGACATATCTGTGAAATTTTTAAGGAAGCTCTATACCACCAAATTCAGCATATGCACCAGGTAAGGGATGTGCATCAAATCGGCTATGCCCAGAGCTGCTATGAGATTTTGCACTCCACCAGGTCGGCCTTGAAGTTTAATGGCACCAATTACTTATCTGTTTGTTCTTTGATCCCATCTACAGCTCTTGTGCAGTGTGGGATTTTTTCCACAAACAGATGAGCTTCAGAACAGCCTACCATAGGTTCATACTGACTGTGCTGAAGTTGGACATGCAGGTGTTACGTTGACCGGATGAGGAGGCAGCTGAGGAGACAATGGAGGGGAAGAGGAGGCAGCACTGACAAAGAAACATCCAGCAATTTTGGGTGGTTGGTGGAACATTCATTAAAACGCTTTCTGCCTCAGTCCCAGCCACCATTTACCCAGTGGGTGCATATAGAATAGACATAGGTTAGATAGGATTCTGTGTGAAATCGACTTTCCAACAACTAAATCATATTGTGGGCCAGACACCAGGCCACAGTTCAGAATCTAAATACTTTCTGCATGTGTGCAATGCACCAGGCCACATTTCTGTGTCTAAATCCATTCTGCTAATAGTGTGGTCCAGACACCAGGCCACAATTCTGAATCTATATTCTTTATGCTAATAGTGTGGTCCAGTTGAGTCTCCATCTGGTGAGTTGCCTGTAGTGGAAGGGGTATCAGAGGTCATTATACTATTTCCTCTCTGAGGAAAATGATGACATTTTAGTGGTGTTTGCACCTAATTGTTGGAAATGTTAAGACTTCAAGTTAGGTCTCCTTCATGCATGTTGCCTGTGGTAGTACTGTAGAGCTCCCAGACCGGCAGACCTGTACTTACTTTCACTCAATTACTTGTGCTACTATCCTTAAATTTTTTAAACATTAGTAGCCTATGAAGTTGATATTTGTGCCACCTGTGGCTGAGCAGAAAAACAGCCTGAGCTGTTGTATGAGGTATCAGAGCTCCCAGCACAGCAGGTTTACACCAGTTCCTCACCCACCTCTTAATTTGAACTTAAATTCAAAGCTCTAAATGTTGGCCCAGACCCTGATACTTCATGCATGGCCCATGACTGACTGCTGCTGTGCCATTTTAAAGTTTCTACTTTGGGTAAGTTGATGCTACATTACCTGGTGCCTGCTACTAATTTTTGTAAATGTTTGAACTCCAAGTTGGGTCTCCTTCACTCCTTCATGTGTGTTGCCTTAGAGCACAAGACATACACCTGTCACTCATCCACCTATTACTGATCAATTTTTAAGCTAGAAATACTGATGCAAGCCATGTCCCAGGCTCTGTCCCAAACATTCATGCAGCGCAATTATTCTATTTGTACTCTGGGTCAATTTGACGTCACTTCTCATGGTGTCTGGCCCTAATTTAAGCTGTTTTGGTAGCTTTTTACCCCCCCAAAAGGTGTTTTCTGTGCATTTGGTATTTGCCTCTCATTGATTCAGTGGGGTTCGGGTATGTTACCCGAACTATTCGGCAAACATTGGGACTTCGACGAACCAAACCAAATCTTGAAAAGTTCGCTCATCTCTATATACCACCACAAATTTGCCTACCAGATTATGAAAGATAACACAGTGTTGAAAAATGTCAGGAGTATTAGTCAGACCAAATAGCATGATGAGATTTCATAATGCCATTCAGGAATGTTAAAAACTCATCCCAAGCTGTGATTTTAATCAGATTATAGGCCACTCTAAAGTTCAACATTGAAACCCATTTTGCACCAACAGTTTAATTTAACAAATCGGGAATGAGCGGAAGGGAATAAGGGTCTCGGATGGTAATCTGATTTAACTCCAGAATATCTAAGATAGGATGCAGAGCCTCATCTTTTTTCTTGACAAAATAAACCCCAGCTGCAATGGGAGAAGAGGAGGTTTTGATATGTCTATTAGCAAGACTTTCAGAAACATAATCTTTCATAGGCTGCCTTTCCGGGCCAGAAAGATTGCATAATCTGGTTTTGGTAGCTTTGCTCCAGGGAGCAAGTTAACTAGCCAATCATAGCCACGATGGGGAGGCAGTTCCTGACACCCCTTTTCTGAAAATCTATCCCCAAAACTAGATAGAAAAGAAGGTAGTGTTTTGGTCAAGATGGTATAGAAACGGGTATTCATTCAAGTTGTGATTAAAGAAATCACTCCACCTGACTATCTCTCTGGATTTCTGCACCAAAGAAGTTTTGTGGATATCTCTCGCTCTAATGGTTTAATGAAGATGTCAGTCCAAAGATGGTTTTCAAGAAATATGCATATAAATTGGTACAGCTTGCCCTAACAGAAAGGTGAAAAACATCATTCCCTTAATAGAAAATTCAAATACAGGGAAAAATAAAGAAGAGGTCCCATAGATAATAAAAACAATTTTTATTAGTAGAAAATTAATAAAATATACAATATAAAACAGCAGAAAAACTGTTCAGGGGACACCGAGCCATAATACAATAAACATGTGACATGGCCACCTAAGCAATAATGGTGCCAATAATAATAATGTCATGCAAATAGCAAATCACCCAATGCCACCACAATAACTATAATCACAGATCACTTCTAATATGGATAAATTGCCTTAAAATATAGGGGTTTAAAACCCACACTAAGCCTTAATAATGTATTACTGATGTATATGCGCACCTGCAAGTCACCCTATGCCATACATGACTATAAACACAGACTAATTATAATGGGATATACTTATAATGACATACAAGGGTTAAACCCCCGAAAAATGCCTTAGAGGCGTATTGCTGTTACGTATCAGCGTCTATCCCCCTGCTATATAAATAAACTCCCAGTGGAGTAGCATTATCGGGCAAAAAAACAGATATACCTATCAGGTGTCTATGCAGCCTATATATCAATACACAAGGCAAGTTAATCCCAATAGTATGCTGACATGCTAACACTACCAGGCAAGCTGTCAAATAGGCAATGAAAATCCTGTATAGATAATAATAGAAAAAGCTAATATGGTGATATTTACCGGTGATGACAGCGTGACTCGGCGTCCCCTCACCCCGACGCGCGTTTCGCCTCCTGCTTCTTCCGGGGGCGTGTCTGGGTGAGGGGTATCAGACTATTTAATGAACCGTTAGCCAATCAAACCAAGATCAAACAAGAAAGGAACGGCACTATCATCACATGACGGCGCATGACGCGCTAAGCCCGCCTCATACAATGACTCACTTCCTCTTAACGCTCAATGACACGCTGGCAGACGTCAGCCTGCGTGTCAGTGTAAGAACGTCTATGGAAGTAAGTGAGGATGGGATAGCATGCGCATGCGCTCATGACGATAAATATGCTGAAGCAAACAGAAAGGTGTAGAGTGAACTAATAGCCTAATGCAGAGTGCGATAACATCCTGGTGCAGTGAGCCCTAACAATCTGGCGCACAGTGCTATAACATACTGGTATATAGTGCCCCTAAAACCTGGTGTAGAGTGCCATAACAGTGCAGTAACAGCCTGGTGCAGAGCGCAAAAACAGCTTGATGCAGCATGGGTACATTTAGTTCTATATAAGCCTCTAAAAACTTTTTCAAAAATGTATAGATATTATAATGCTCACCTATAGATTATTCTGTGATCTAGAGTACATTTCATTGCTATATACAGGTGCTTCTCACAAAATTAGAATATAATCAAAAAGATTATTTATTTCAGTTCTTCAATACAAACATGAAACTCATATATTATGTAGAGCAGGGGTGGGAAGTTAAACATGAGAAACTGGCACTGTTGTAGAGGGCCGAACCAATTGGCTGAACTTAAAGCGGCGGACCACAACAATGGGTAAATTTCATACTAAATGTACCCATTTAGTGTAATATAATCTCATTACATTCTGATTTCCTCTCTGTCTTTTATTTTTAAAACTTCCAGCGACATTTTGCTTGAGATTCACCAGTGCATGCTGGGATACTCAAATGAGCTGTTAACAGGAGGCAAAGGTCTGCGTGACTCAGCAGAGATACTGTAACCTGCAGTGGTGACCCACTGTAAAAAGCTTACCGCAGGTCAGCAGGCGCTGGCTGATGATAGACTACTCCTCCCATTGACTATGCTGTCACTGATAACAGTGATAGCAGGAGCCGCTGATGGGAGAAGTAGTCTCTCATCAGCTGGTGCCTGTGCTCAAAGTTAAAAAAAACACATTATACTCACCTAACACCAAATCCCCGACGACCTATAAAAAATGTAAAATAAAAAACATATACTCCCCTTAATGTCTAATTACTGATGCCCATGTCTCCTTGAAAAATTCAAAAATAATAAACCACCATATACTCATCTGTCTGCCGTAGTCCACATAATCCTGAGTGTCCCACGGCAATCTCAAGTGTCGAACAGTCACATTAGGAGATGTGACTGATTTACCTGGCCACCGGCAATACACTGACAGTAGGCAATCGCTCCTGCAGTGTATCACTGAGCTGCGGTGTGAGAGATCACACAAATTCATGATGAACTCCGATGAACTTTCTCACGCAGCAATGGTACTGTAAGTGACATCACCCAAGCTCATCAGCTGATGAACTCGAGTGACCTTTCTCGTGGCAGCTCAGTGGTATACACTTCAGGAGTGACTACATCCTCTCAGTGACTGCTCTCAAAGTCATCAAGATCATCGTGGGACATTATGGATTACCTTCTCTGCGAACAGATGAGGAATATTGTGGTTTATTATTTTATTTTTGTTACAGGAGACATTGGCGTCAGTGGATTAGGCGTTCGGTGAGTATGGTTTAATTTAGATTTAATAATTGAGTCGGTGTCATTATTTAGAATAAAGGACTTTCTTCTGTGTGTTTTATATAATGTCACTATGGGGTTAGTAATGGGGCTTTATTGCTTTTTTTATTTTTAACTCTTTTGCAGATGACAAGGGTGTCGGTGGAATGGGTGAGGTCGTAAGTATGGTTTAATTAAGATTTATTAAAGGAGTCTGTGTCATTCTTTCAATTAAAGGACTTTATTCTGGGTGTTTGTGTTTTAATACAATGTGACTATGTAGTAAGTAATGGGGGCATCTTATTGTCGCCTCTCCATTACTAACCTCGGGGCTTGAAGTCACCTGACAATACAAAGGTGACATCAACCCCCCAACTATCACTCCACTTGCCACTGCTACAGTGCAAGTGGGAATAGCGAGGCTAAATGCCAGAATTGGCACATCTTAGTGATGCGCCTTTTCTGGGGCAGCTGAAAGCTGATGTCTTAGCCTGGGGGGCAATATCCATGGCCTCTTGCTAGGCTATTAATATCAGCCCACAGCTGTCTGCATAGCTTTTGCTGGTTAGATTTTATAGGGGGACCCTGCGTAATTTTTTTTAGGGTCCCCCATTTTAATAGCCAGTAAAGGCTAAGTATACAGTTGTGAGCTGATATTAATAGCTTGGGAAGCTCAATGGGTATTACCCCCTTCACAGGCTGTAAACATAGGCCCCTAGCCATCTGCTTTCCCTCCGCTGGTTACGAAAATTACGCTGGACTCCACGTCATTTTTTTCAGAAAAAATATCTTTTATTAATTAAATGCAAGCTGGGTGCAAATGTGAGGTAAGGGTTAACCCTCACATACAAAGATGAGGAGGCGACAGAGTACATGGTGGGGCAGGAGAGCAGTTTGAGGAGCACATGGAATATCCCATCTAAAGGCTCCATGTAGTGGAGGTGAGGAGGCACTTCAATGCTGGACCCTGTATTCAGAAGGATATTTCAACCCAAGTATTTTATCTCCTATCAGCTGCCAGTAAGATCCAGGGAGATGCAGTGGCTACAAATTAGCTGCTCTCCCAGATTTTACTCCACATTTAGTGTAAAGGAGGCATCGCAGGTGCTGTGACCTAATGCTGCCTCCTAGGTGTTATCAGGGCTGCACTTAAGGGTATGCCACACTGAAAAATATCGCTAACGGGATCGCTAAAAAAGTCACTATTTAGCGATCCCGTTAGCGATGTTGTTCAGTGCGGCATCTGCCAGCGACGAGCTTCCTGCTGTGATCTCGCTCGTCGCTGGAATCGTTCCGGACCTATTTTCTCGTCGGCGCTCCCGCTGGGTAAGTATATATCGCTAGTGTGGCACCTTTTCTTAGCGATTTAGCGGTACTTTTGTACCGCTAAAGTCGTTAAGAAGATCGCTAACGGCGATAGCGTCGTTAACTATATCGCTAAATGTGGCCGCACTTAGCGATATAGAAACAATCCCGCTAGCGATCGCATTAGTATGCGTCGTTATCGTGATCGCTAGCGGGATTGTTTAGTGTGGCAGTACCTTTAGAAGCTACTTGCTGATTATCTGCAGCAGATAGGTGTTGTAGTTCCAGCTTCCTTCCTCCTGTCCAGCACACTCCTACACAAGTTTCAACAGCTCTGCAAACAAGGAGAAGCTGAGCAGCCCTGCATCCAACAATGAGAAGACGGGGCAGGCTTGTAATCCTCATTATGATTCTGTGAAAAACAAGAATGGTAGATAAGTCCCTCCCTGGCACTCTGGCTGCAAGTGTCAAAAGGGCAGAACAGGAACAGTCAGAAGGCCGGATGTGGCCCCCAGGACGCAATTTGCCAGGTCTGATATAGAGTCATTACAAACAGAGTGATAATTTCTGTTTATGTTGATGATTATAGCTTACAGCCAATGAAAACCCAAAAGTCATTATCTTAGTAAATTAGAATAATTAACAAACAACACCTGCAAAGGCTTCCTAAGCATTTAAAAAAGGTCTCTTAGTCTGTTTCAGTAGGATCCACAATCATGGGGAAGAGTGCTTACTTGATAGATGTCAAAAGGCAGTTATTGACACACTCCACAAGGAGGGTAAGCCACAAAAGTTCATTGCTAATGAAACTGGCTGTTCACATTGTGCTGTATCCAAGCACATTAATGGAAAATTGAGTGGAAGGAAAAAGTGTGGTAGAAAAAGGTACACAAGCAACTGGGATAATTACAGGTTTGAAGGGATTGTTAAGAAAAGGCCATTCAAAAATTTGGGGGAGATTCGCAAGGAGTGGACTGCTGCTGGAGTCATTGATTCAAGAGCCACAACACACACAGATGTACCCAGGACATGGGCTACAAGTGTCACATTCATTGTGTCAAGCCACTCATGATCAATAGAAAATGACAGAAGAGTCTTACCTAGGCCAAGGAGAAAAAGAACTGTACTATTGCTCAGTGGCCCAAGGTGTTGTTTTCAGATGAAAGAACATTTTGCATTTCATTAGGAAATCAAGGTCATGGAGTCTGGATAAAGAGTGGAGAGACCACAATCCAAGCTACTTGAGGTCTAGTGTGAAGTTTCCACAATCAGTGATGGTTTGGGGAGCCATGTCATCTGCTGTGTAGGTCCACTGTGTTTTATCAAGACCAAAGTCAGCGCAGCCATCTACCAGGAAATTTTAGAGCACTTTATGCTTCCTTCTGTCGACAAGCTTTTTGGAGATGGAAATTTATTTCTCCATCAGGACTTGGCACTTGTCCACACTGCCAAAAGTACCAATACCTGGTTTAAAAACAACAGTATCACTGTGCTTGATTGGTCAGCAAACTCACCTGATCTTAACCCCATAGAGAATCTGTGGGATATATACCGTGTACCGGCTGGTATCACAGACAAATACATGCTGACTATCTGTGTGTGACTCCAGAAATATATACCGAGATTTAATTTTTCCCCAAAACCGAATACAGCTGGTATCATCTGATACAGTACCGTTTTTCTGCCTTCTGTATTACGGTCAAATCCATACTGAGAGAGCGTGTGTGTGTTACTCCTGAAATATATACGGAGATTTCAAATTACCCCAACACTGTATACACCTGTACGCTACTGATACAGTATACTTTTTCTGCTTTTCATATTCTGGTGTTATCCCTACTGAGCCTGAGACCGTGTGTGTTACTCCCGAAATATATACGGAGATTTAAAATTACCCCACACTGTATACAGCTGTACGCTAATGATACAGTACACTTTTTCTCCTTTTCATATTCAGGTATTATCCCTACTGAGCTTGTGACCGTGTGTGTTACTCCTGAAATATATACGGAGATTTAAAATTACCCCACACTGTATACAGCTGTACGCTACTGATACAGTACACTTTTTCTGTTTTTCATATTCTGGTGTAATCCATACTGAGCCTGTGAGCGTGTGTGTTACTCCTCAAATATATACGTAGATTTAAAATTACCCCAACACTGTATACAGCTGTAGACTACTGATACAGTACACTTTTTCTGCTTTTCATTTTCTGGTGTTATCCATACTGAGCCTGTGACCGTGTGTGTTACTCCTGAATTATATACGGAGATTTAGAATTACCCCAACACTGTATACAGCTGTACGCTACTGATACAGTACACTTTATATGCTTTTCATATTCTGGTCTACTCCATACTGAGCCTGTGACCGTGTGTGTTACTCCTGAAATATATACGGAGATTTAGAATTACCCCAACACTGTATACAGCTGTACGCTACTGATACAGTACACTTTTTTGCTTTTTATATTCTGATGTAATCCATACTGAGCCTGTGAGAGTTTGTGTCTGTTACTCCGCAAATATATACGAAGATTAAAATTTTCCACCCTCATGGTATACAGCTGTATGCTTCCGATACGGTGCCATATAGCTGCTGGTATTTTGGGTACATTTTCACAAACATGAGAAAGTATGGTGGAAGAGGCCGCGGATGTGGCCGTGGGGGGCCACCTGGTACTGATGGTGGTGGTGCATCTGCTGGTAGTGCCAAAAGCACAATAGCATCTAAGGCAGGAGGTGTTGAGCCTGCGTCATCGTCTGGCTCCAGAAGGCCTGGAAGGCTCTCTTTTCTGGGACTACGTAAACCGCTTTTAAAGCCGGAGCATCAGGAACAGGTTTTTGCTTACATTGCCTAAACAGCCTCCAGCTCTATCGCCTCCTCTTCTGAAGGTTCAAAAACTCCAAGCACTGAGTCATCAGTGCAGGCTTCTGGTCAGGAACAACCCCTTTCCTTGTGTCCTTCACCTCCACCAAAAGGGAAGGATGCGGCAGGCCACACTTCAGATTACTCCATGGAGCTCTTTTCACATACCATGCCTGGATTATCAAGTCAAATCCTGAATTCCCCAGACCTACATGAATCTAACATGCACTGATGCACAGCTACTTCTATATGATTGTGCTGGTACATTCAACCAGAGCACTACATTGCCCTCGCAGTCTACTGAGCCAGAATGTGACCCTGAAAAACTCAGGTGCCCCTTTCTGCATACTATACCACCTTACACGGTGACACATAGGAAGGTGCAGATGAAATTGAAGAGGAGGTGATGGATGAACCCAGTTGTTGACCCTGATTGGCATCCAGTGGGGAAATAGGGTGCCTCTGGCAATAGCTCAGAAGAGGAGGAGGATCCACAGCAGGTATCGACATCGCAGCTGAGGGTATCTGGCTGGCCCCTAGCAGTCCAAAAAGGTGTTGAAAAAACAAAAACAGTTGCAGGACAGCTTGGCCAGATGGTCAAATTAGCACAGCGTGCAAGCCCTGAAAATAGATACCATAGTAGGAAGAGTCCAGTGTGGCACTTTTTTGACCAAAATCCTATTGATGAGGCAAAGGTTATCTGTAAGAAGTGCGGACGGACCTTTAGCCGAGGGAAAAATATCAGAAATTTGAATACCAGTTGCATGCTTAAACATTATTTGAACATGCACTTGCAAGCGTGGATGGGCTACAAAACCTCAGGTAGCACATGTGCACCTGCTCCGACTGAAGGTAGCCAGCAATGCTCCATCGCTTCCCCCACTGTAAGCAAACTGTTGGTACACCACCAGCAAGAATTGTTGAGGTGTTCTCGCAAGGCCAAAGCAGTCAGGGAATCACAATGTTTTTGCAATGAAAGACTGCATCTAGGCCATCACCACCACCACCACCATCACCATCACCAACCCCCTCTCAGTCTGTCATGTCCACCGATAGTTCCACCATATGTAGCTCTCAAGTCCAGCTCACCCTACCAGACACTCTGAGTAGGACAAGAAAGTACTCATCCTCTCATCCACGTACACTGTGTTTGAATGCCTACATTGACAAACTGATCTCATTAGAGATGATGCCTTCCGTTTGGTTGAAAGCGAAGCATTCAGAGACCTCATGGCCTATGCTGTCCCACGCTATGACCTACCCAGTCGGCACTTCTTTTCTAGAAAAGCCATCCCTGCCCTCCACCTGCATGTGAAAGACCGCATTGTCCATGCACTCAAACAATCAGTGAGTGGAAAGGTGCACTGTCATGATACATAGTTTGCCCTGTCCTGCATTTCTGTATAACTTTGTTCCTTCATCATCATTTAACTTAGGCTTATGTCAACACAGCTAAAGGACTCTCCATTGTTCTCCTAAGCCGGGGGAGAACTCACAATACACATTCATATAGACATCTCGGAGTCATGCAATGGACCAAACCATTGACTAGGAGGTGGGAACCTCTCCTCCCCTACCCTTGGGCTGTTCCCAGTAGCCCAAGACAAGGGACTGATGCGTGACCAGTGGTATGTTGGGAGATCTCTAGAGAAAAAGGGTGAGGGCTCTTAGCTGCGGCAAGACCTCACGTCGGTCTGTGATTTTGGACTTATTATGGACATCAGGAATAACATGGATATTTGATTTGATATGCTGCCTGCCTCAATAAATCCCATTGGATTGTTCTTAGCCCGGTGGTCTCTTCTTGCTCTGCCGCATACCCCGTCACAAACTGGTTGGCAGTGGTGGGATCAGAGCAGAACGAATGGAGGACAACGGCCCATCAACTTCTGGAACCAGAGCCTCAGAGTACAAGAACTGGACTGTGGGGAGCTTACAAACAAAGGCCCGTGAACTGGGGGTCAGCTACAAGGGACTCTCCAAGGAGCAGCTAACTGAGGCTTTGGAAGGAGTTCGCCTGCAAGAGGACACTGAGGAAGCACCTCCACGGCAAATGGAGGAAAGGCGACAGGCAGAGGTAAATACCCAAAAAAGTCAGTGGGCTGTGTGGTACGAGGAGGAGATGGCAATGATGGGAGAGGAGGTCTCCATAGACTATAAGATGGAGGTCATGCGAGGAGCTAAGGAGATGGCATTGCTGGAGAGGCAGATAGCTTTGGAAGCAGCTAGAAGCTCCAGACAGACTGTAACCCCAGCACCCACCATGAGGAAACTCTCCAGAGTGTCCTGCAAAGATTTCAAGCCGTTCCAGGAGGCTGCAGGTGACATTGAGGGCTTCTTCCAGGACTTTGAGCATCAGTGTCGATTAATGGAAGTCCCCGAAAGAGAGCGAGTACGACAACTGGTGGGGCTCTTAGAGGGGGGAGCTGCCGCAGCCTAAAGAGCTATAGACCATCGGGGGGACTGTGAGTATGCAGATTTTAAACGAACTGTTCTAGAACACTATGCTGTGACCCCAGACATGTATAGGACCCAGTTTCGTACTTTGGCCTGTGATGAGGAGGTGTCCTTCAAGATGTATGCCCACAGACTCAAACAAATATGTCATTGCTGGCTGGAGGGAGAGGAGGCCTTGACTTGGGGGACCTTCCTCCAGGTCATCTTGAAAGAGCAGTTTTACTTCAAGTGCCCCGCTGAGATCCGAGAATGGGTGCATGAAAGGAGACCAGCCACTGTGGAGGAAGCTGCAGCTCTAGCGGATGAGGCTCTCACCATCAAGCCTCAATGGAAAAAACTACTACTCAGTGAGAAAAGAACTACCAGCCCACAGACGATGGGGGGCCCTGGTCCTTCGGCCTCCCATATTCACCATCCCAATAGACCATCAACTCATGGTGACCTTCGTGTGACTGGGCCTCGCATTACTCCTGCTCCACCTTCGGGACTACGACGTGGGGAAGAGTCCCAGAGCGCAGATGTTATAGATGTGGGCAGCCTGGACATCTGCAATTTCAATGTCCAGGTGTTCGGAGACAGGATGGCTACAGACCGCCTTTGCTGGTTCGTTATCTACAGACACTCTCACCAGGAGAAGAGCTGGATTCAGTCCCTGATGACTTGCCAAGTGACTCCGATACCCTGGCTCCCATACCAGGAGTCTATGGGGTGTGAGCCCCAGCCACCTGTTCTTCTGACCTTCAGCACCAACATCTACAGGAGTTCGTGCTGGATGGCCAAAAATTTGTTGGCTTCCGTGACACTGGGGCTTTTCTCCACCATAGTCGATCCCCGAGTACTTCAGCCAGAAGCAATTCAAAAGGGACCAGGAATTGCCATTGTATTGGCTGGAGGCACCCAGATATATATTCCAAGAGCGAGGGTGACCCTGGATTATGGCTTTGGGGCCAAACAATGCGTGGTCGGTGTGATGAGCGGCCTCCCTGCAGACGTTCTTTTAGGAAATGATGTGGGACATCTGCATTGCCACTTTGTCGGTGCGGTAACCAGAAGTCAAGCCAAGAGAGCAGCAAATGGGGACGCCTACAACTCATCCATGGAAATGAGGCCACCAGAACCGCCAACACAACCGGTGAGTGATTCTTCTTGTGGGGACAATGTGAGTGATACCTGGGATAGAGTTCAGTTTCGACAAGAGGTAGATACTGACCCCACCCTAGCTAGTTTTAGAGCACGAGCTGAGATAGGGCAGTTAGGGGAGAACGGGGAAAGAATTATCCGAGAAAATGGACTTTTGTATAGGGTTACCAATGCTGCCTCCCCAGATAAGCCCTGGACTTGTAACAAACAGATGATTGTTCCTCAGAAATACAGAATTCCCCTATTACACCTTGCTCATGATATTCCTACTGCTGGCCATCAAGGCAAAACCTGCACCGAGAGACGATTGACTCAAACCTTCTATTGGCCAGGGATTTCTCAGGCAGTGGTGCATTTCTGCCGAACTTGCGATATATGTCAGCGTAGAGGGCGACCCGGAGATCACCCAAAGGCACCTCTGCAACCACTCCCTATCATAGAAGAACCATTTCAAAGAGTAGCTGTCAATATCATTGGGCCTCTGGCTAAACCAAGTAGATCAGGAAAGCAGTACATTCTCACCTTGTCAAGTATTTCTGCAGCCAAGGTGGCCGAGGCCCTGGTTACCATTTTCACCAGAGTAGGATTTCCCAGTGAGATCTTGTCGGACCAAGGCTCCCAGTTCATGTCAGAACTAGTCCAGTGTCTGTGGCGCACCAGTGGAGTACGAGCAATTCGAACGACACCGTATCATCCACAAAAAAATGGACTTTGTGAACGATTTAACGGCACTCTGAAGAATATGCTGAGGGCCTTCACTGACAGAGATTCAGACTGGGAGAAGTACCTACCCCATCTCTTGTTTGCCTATCGGGAAGTTCCTCAGGAGTCCACCGGGTTTTCCCCTTTGAACTCCTCTATGGGAGAAAGGTCCGAGGACCCTTAACTCTGCTCAATGAATACTGGGCGGGGCAAGTTGAAGATACAGGAGCCCCTGTTGTCCCTTATGTCCTAAAGCTGCGAGTAACCCTGGCTCAACTTGCTAGTTTAGCCCAGAGTCATGTGCGTATGGCTCAAACCCGACAGAAGACCTGGTATGACCGTAAGGCACGCTATCGGGAGTTTGTTGAAGGACAACAGGTCTTAATGATTATTCCCCATCCACAAAATAAACTGCAGACCACGTGGGAGGGTCCCTTCCGGGTTCTCAAGAAACTAAATTATACCAATTATCTTCTTGCTTTAGATGATCAGGGAGTAAGACAAAAGACTGTTCATGTGAATATGATTAAGGAATACCATGACCGGAATCTTCCAATTATAGCAAGCTGTTGGCTAGCTTCAGAAGGTCACGAGGAGGAGGACTCCCTACCTGACCTCATGGAAGCCGCGAGAGCCCCTTCCACTGTGGAACAGGTTCCTCTGAGAGATCACCTGGACCCCTTACAGAAAGACCAGATGCTGGGAGTGCTTCAACAGAGACGGGCTGCCTTCTCATCTCAACCAGGTCGAACCACCGTCACCCAACATCATGTGGACACTCAGGGTATCCGTCCCATACAACAGGCTCCTTACCGGGTACCTGAATCAGTTCGAAACACCATGCAGCACGAACTAGAGGAGATGTTACAGCTTGGGGTAATCCAGGCCTCTCATAGCCCTTGGGCCTCTCCTGTGGTGTTAGTACCCAAGAAGGATGGGAGTACTCGATTTTGTGTGGACTACAGACGACTTAATGACCATACTGTCAGTGATCCTTACCCAATGCCCCGTACTGACGAACTTCTAGACCGACTGGCTGGGTCCCGATATGTCACTACCTTAGATCTCAGTAAGGGATACTGGCAAATTCCTCTGACGGAGCAAGGGAGAGAACGGTCCGCTTTTATAACCCCCTTTGGTCTGTACGAATTTCTACGCATGCCTTTTGGAATGAAACATGCCCCGGCAACCTTCCAGAGAATGGTAGACCAGATTCCCCCTGGGATGTGGGGACTTTGCTTGTGCCTACTTAGATGATATTGCCATCTTCAGCCAGACGTGGGAGGAACATCTGAATCAAGCAGCCGTTATTCTTGACCGGATTCTTGCAGCCGGCCTAACCATTCGACCCGATAAATGCCAATTGGGGATGGGTGAAGTTCAGTACCTAGGGCATAGAGTAGGGGGCGGGAAGCTCCGTCCGAAACCTTCAATAATCCAGGCTATTAGAGACTGGCCTGTACCCCAAACTAAGAAACAAGTTATGGCTTTTTTGGGCACTGCCAGCTATTACCGAAAATTTGTTTCTCATTTTAGCACTGTGGCCAAGCCTCTTACCGATCTGTCCAAGAAAACGATGCCCAGGCTGGTAATCTGGACTGCAGCCTGTGAGGAGGCTTTTAACCGGTTGAAGGACGCCCTGGTCTGTGACCCTGTTCTGGCTGCTCCAGACTATAAGAGGCGATTCATTGTGCAGACGGACGCCTCTGCTTATGGATTGGGAGCTGTTCTTAGCCAGGTGAATGCAGAGGGGGACGAGCACCCCGTCGCCTACCTCAGCAGGAAACTGCTGGACCGAGAAGTGGCCTATGCAACTGTGGAAAAAGAATGTCTGGCTATAGTGTGGGCCTTCCGGAAACTAAAGCCGTATCTGTATGGACGAGAATTCTCTGTGGTTACTGATCACAATCTCCTCACCTGGCTGAACAGAGCTTCTGGGGACAATGGACGCCTACTACGATGGAGCCTGGCTCTGCAGCCCTATAACTTTACCATACAGTATAGAAGAGGCAGCCAACACCAAAATGCAGATGGACTGTCCAGGCAGGAGGAGCCCTGAGTCCGGTCAGCCCTGCCTGTGTGTACTTAACAAGCGACCTGTAGAGGTCCCTCGTACTTACACAAAATTGGAGGGGAAGGAATTGTCATGATACATAGTTTGCCCTGTCCTTCATTTCTGTATAACTTTGTTCCTTCATCATCATTTAACTTAGGCTTATGTCAACACAGCTAAAGGACTCCCTATTGTTCTCCTAAGCCGGGGGAGAACTCACAATACACATTCATATAGACATCTCGGAGCCATGCAATGGACCAAACCATTGATTAGGAGGTGGGAACCTCTCCTCCCTACCCTTGGGCTGTTCCCAGTAGCCCAAGACAAGGGACTGATGCGTGACCAGTGGTGTGTTGGGAGATCTCTAGAGAAAAAGGGTGAGGGCTCTTAGCTGCGGCAAGACCTCACGTCGGTCTGTGATTTTGGACTTATTATGGACATCAGGAATAACATGGATATTTGATTTGATATGCTGCCTGCCTCAATAAATCCCGTTGGATTGTTCTTAGCCCGGTGGTCTCTTCTTGCTCTGCCGCATACCCCGTCACATGCACCTCACAACAGATGCATGGGCCAGTAGGCATGGGCCGTTACGTGTCCATCACTGCGCACTTAGTTAATGTGGTGGATGCAGGGTCCACAGGGGACATTAACCCAAAAGCGGCTAAATAAATGGTGCTCATCCATAAATTGATTGACCAAATAACCAAGAAAAAATATGGACCAAAAGAAAATGAAAAACTAATATAATTTTTATTATTACAAAAAATGTTTAAAACATGAAAACAATGTAGTAGACAATATGGCAAGGAAAAAAGGCAATACCTTGGAACCACACACAGTAAGAAGTAGCAGACTAAATAGATAAATGCAACAAATGCATACCATAGAGATATATACCCAAAAATATCGTTATTTGCAAGAAATAAAGTGCATAGTGCAACAAGTCAACCACGGATATATGCACCTGACAGGGTAGTAGGTACAATTATTATAAATCTGCAACGCAGCATATAACCTCAAAGTTTGACCTGCGTAATCAAAAAGTATAGCAGATGGACAGATGCTTGCAATTCAAATATATCCCATAATGGACATGAAAATCCTCAGCAATAAAAAAATGCAACATGCATATATAAATAAGGGATATATGATTAATAACGCAGTAAATTAAATGCATATATTAATGAGGGATATATGATTAACAATAAATTGGTTGAAAATAGCTAAGTCTCAGTTATACAGATTATGGCAATAAACATATATATATAATATGCAAAATGCAGTATATCAAATAAAGGGCTGCTCAAAATAAAGTGCACAGTGCAATATGACAGACCCAAACATATAAACAGTTGGAAATGTACACAAAATATACCTGCATATAAGTTTGAATATGCATGGCTACATACATAAATATCCCTCAGATAATATACATAATCTGTATAACTGAGACTAAGCTATTTTCGTCCAATTTATTGTCAATCATATATCCCTCATTAATATATGCATTTAATTTACTGCGTTATTAATCATATATCCCTTATTTATATATGTATGTTGCATTTTTTCTTGCTGAGGATTTTCATGTCCATTATGGGATATATTTGAATTGCAAGCATCTGTGCATCGGCTATACTTTTTGATTACGCAGGTCAAATTTTGAGGTTATATGCTGCGTCACAGATTTATAATAATTATACCTACTACTCTGTCAGGTGCATATACCCATGGTTGACTTGCTGCACTATGCACTTTATTTCTTGCAAATAACGATATTTTTGGATATATATCTCTATGGTATGCATTTGTTGCATTTATCTATTTAGTCTGCTACTTCTTACTGTGTGTGGTTCCTAGGTATCGCCTTTTTTCCTTTCCATATTGTCTACTACATTGTTTTCATGTTTTAAAATTTTTTTGTAATAATAAAAATCATATTAGTTTTTCAGTTGCTTTTGGTCCATATTTTTTCTTGGTTATTTGTCCACAGGGGACAGCGGCAGTGGGATAGTGCTGCCTATCCCACGGTATAGGCAACAGTTGGCTGTAGGCGTTCGACCCTCCTCCTCCTCCTCCAGAAGCGAAAGCTCTTCAACAGAGCGCAGTCGCACGAGCACTCCATCCGCAACTGCCAGTGTTGCACACGAGGTGTCCCACTATCGAACAGCTAGTTTTAAAAATGATATCTTTGGGCGACAACAGACACACCGTTGAGGTACTGGCCGACTATTTGCAGCAAAAAACTGAGTCATGGCTGGGCAGTATACATCTTGAGCCAGGCAAAATAGTCAGTGATAACGTTCGTAATTTTGCGGCGGCCATAGCCCTGGCAAAACTCAGACACATACCTTGCCTGGCTCACAACTTGAACCTGGTGGTGCAGTGCTTCTTAAATAATTGTCTGGAGTTAACAGCCTTGCTCCATAAAGTGTGAAGACTGTGCTCACACATCCGTCGCTCGCCCGTAGACTCCAGTCGTATGCAGAGGCTGCAGCGATCATTCCACCTCCCCAAGCACCGCCTAATCATAGACGTTGCAACAAGGTGGAACTCCACCATGCACATGGTTGAGAGGCTGTGCAAACAGAGGCAGGCTGTAATGCATTTATGGGAGGATACACGGGCAGACAGTTTGAGGGCAGACATGGAGTTGTCAGGTGTGCAGTGGTCAAAGCTGAAAGACCTCTGTAAAGTCCTTCACTTTTTTGAGGAATGCACATGGCTGGTAAGCGCAGACGACACCATCATAAGTATGTGCAACCCACTCATGCGTCTGCTCATGCAAAGTTTGACGCACATTAAGGATCAGGCGTCTGCAGTGGAGGAGGAAGAGGAGGACGAGGAAAGCCTTGATGACAGTCAGCCATTGTCTGCTCAGGGAACTGTCCTGGATGAGGTGGAGGAAGAAGAGGAAGAGGAGGAGGAGAATGCGGGGGATGATTATTTTGGGGAGGAGGATGCTTCTGGGGGGGCAAGAGAAAATGTTGGCTTGCCAAGTTCAGGTCCAGGGTTTGTGCATGACTGGAGGGATGTGGCATTGGCAGAAAGTGCTCCTCCACCCACCACTGGCAGTGCATCACTGACACCAGGAACATTGGCACACATGTGTGATTATGCCTTGCGGATCCAAAAAAGGGACCCCCGCATTGCCAAAATTATGAAGGATGACAACTACTGGTTGGCCAGCATCCTCGATCCACACTATAAAGGCAAATTACAGAACATCATGCCACAGGAGAACCTAGAGCTAATATTGGCGAACAAACAAGCAACTCTGGTAAACCGTTTGTTAGAGGCATTCCCAGCAAACAGCAGCGGTGCAGGTTCTACCACGAGCCGTACTGGGCCAAATGGAAAGGTGTTCGTGGTGCACACAGCCGAAGTGGCATTGGAAACAGGGGTTTCATGACCATGTTGTGGACTGATTTCTCCAGGACAGCTCACACACCTGGTAATCAGGAATCTATAGCAACAGAAAGGAGACAGCAGTTGTCAACTATGGTTAAAAATTACTTCTCCTCTATTGATGTTCTCCCTCATCGGTCATTCCCCTTTGACTACTGGGCCTGTAAACTGGACACCTGGCCTGAATTGGCACAATATGCCTTACAGGAGCTCACTTGCCCTGCTGGTAGTGTGCTATCAGAAAGGGTCTTCAGTGCTGCTGGATCAATCCTGACAGAAAGAAGGACCTGTCTGTCGATGCAAAATTTTGATGATCTAACCTTCATTAAAATGAACCATGCATGGGTTGCAAAGGATTTTGTCCCACCTTCCCCTGATGACACATAGGTTGCCAGCAAAATGGCTCGCTTTGTACCCCTCTTCCTCGGACTTCTCCAATTCCATTTGCAGCTGCTTTACGTCCATTATACACCTCAACATATTCCATTTTTGCCACCACCCTATCTGGGCTGTCCCCCCCTCCATCCCCCAACTTTTTATATTCTGGTGTGATCCATACTGAGCCTGTGAGAGCCAGTGTCTGACTGGCAAAATGTACGAGATTTACAATTTCCCCAACCCTTTATACAGCTGTGCACTTGTAATCCAATACCCTTATTCTACTTTTTATATTATGGTGTGATCAATACTGAGCCTGTGAGGGCCAGTGTCTGACTCTGGCAAAATATACGGAGATTTACAATTTCCCCAACCCTGTATACAGCTGTCCCCTTGTAATACATTACCCTTTTTCTACTTTTTATATTCTGGTGTGACCAATACTGAGCCTGTGAGAGCCAATATCTGACTCTGGCTAAATATACGGTGATTTACAATTTCCCAAACACAGTATACAGCTGGACGCTTCTAATACATTATCCTTTTTCTTCTTATTAAATTCTTGTGTAATCAATACTGAGCCTGTGAGCTTCAGTGTCTGCCTCCTGAATTATATACAGAGATTTAGAATATTTTCAATTTACTATATATACCTGGTATCTGCTGATACAGTACCCCTTTTTCTTCTTTTTATATTATTGTGTAGTCCATACTGAGCCTGAGAGCGTCAGCGTCTGCCTCCTGAAATATATACGAAGATTTCGAATATTTTCACTATACTACCTTGTATCGGTTGATACAGTACCCCTTTTTCTTCTTATTATATTCTGATGTGATCCATACTGAGCCTGTGAGCGTCATTGTCTGCTTCCTGAAATATATACGGAGATTTACAATATTTTCAGTCTACTATATGTACCTGGTATTTAGTAATACAGTACCCCTTTTTTTCTTATTATTATATTCTGGTGTGATCCATACTGAGCCTGTGAGCGTCATTGTCTGACTCCTGAAATATATACGGAGATTTAGAATATTTTCACTATACTATATATACCTGGTGTTAGGGATCGAGTTCCCGCTGCTGCACAAGGGGAATCTCGAACCAGTTCCTCTGCGGTCCCCATCCAACTCTGGCCGCAGTGGAACCTGCTCAGCAGAGACGTCGGTCCCAGCGTCTCGCCCGGTATAGTACTGTGCAGAGACTTGCTGCTGCAGCTCCTGGATACTCTGCTGTAACCAGTGTTGGAGCAGGCAGATTTGGGACTAAGTCCTCTGTTTCTCCATCTGAGCATGCCCAGGGCAAGATCTTTCATTGGAGATCAGGGGTCACATGCTCGGATACAGCTGAGACTCCTATTGGTCCTCCAGGAAGGTCCTGAAGCTGTTGGTGTTCTGAAGGAGCTTCCTATTGGTCCTTTCTGAAAGGTCTCGTGCTCGTGGCTGCTATAAAAAGGTGGCATAACCGCACGGCCGTGCGCTAGTATCAAATTTGTTACGTGCTTGTGCCAGTGTGGTTATGCATGTGTTTAGGGACCCAGTTGAAATAAGCCCCTAGAATACCGGCATCTCCAGTGAGGAGATGTGTGTATGGGTTCAGGGCTCTGGCTGAAATAAGCCCCTAGTATACCAGCTTCTCCGGTGAGGAGTTTGCTGTGTGCATTGCTGACTACTTTATGTTGAAGCTACGCAGTCCGGACGTAACCTGGTGGCGGCACGCGGACATCGCTGATAGTCAGCGTTTAGGTTGCGACTCTGTGGAGCAACAGAGTTCTCTTATATCGCCATATAGTGCCACATCCTTTTATTTAGCGGCTCTGTGGAGTAACAGAGATTGCCCACTTCGCCATATAGTGCTACGGCGACCATATCTGCGACTCTCCGGGATAACAGAGTTCGCTCATACCACCTACTGTGCCATCTTACTAGCAGCAGGTTCTGCCTGAACGATGGATCCAGGGCTGCGAACGCACCTTCTATTTTTATTTATTTGGTGCGTTCCGCAACCCCTAACAGAATACTAGCGCCAGGGTCTGGCTAGTAAAATGGCAGATGACCAGCGTCTACCACAGTACATCCAGCAGCTGGAGGGTAGGTTGGCGGCTCTTGAGCGCACAACCTCAGCTGTGGATGTTACCGCAGTCGCTGTTCAGGCTGCTAGCGTGGCTGCAGCCAGTTTGTCCTCTGCCACCTCTGCCCCTACATTATCCCACCTCTCGTTTCCTGACAAGTTTGCCAGTGACAGCAAGCAATGTCGGGGATTCGTGAGTCAGTGCTCTATACAGCTCGAGCTTCTGGCTGCACGTTTCCCCTCGGATCGGGCACAAGTGGGTTTTGTATTGTCTCTACTTTCGGGCAGAGCGTTGGAGTGGGCAACGCCGCTGTGGGAGCGCGATGATCGTGTGGTGCGGAGTGCGCCTCGTTTCTTGGAGGCTCTTAAAAAGGTCTTTTTAGGACCTCAGTTCACCCACGATACGGCGCTCCAACTGCTGCATTGGCACAGGGTTCGTCTTTGGTCAGTCAGTTTTCCGTCCAATTTCGGATTCTGGCCTCGGAGCTGGACTGGTCGGATAAAGTTCTCATTCCAGTCTACTGGAGAGGACTGGCTGACCATGTTAAAGACGCTTTGGCTACCAGGGAGATTCCCGCCACACTGGAGAAGCTTATCTCCATATCTACCCTCATCGACCTCCGTTTTCACAAGCGGAGGTTGGAGCGAGCTCAGTGTAGGCAGAGGATTCGGTTGGCTCCCACCTTTGCCAAACCTCCCGAATCTCCCGCACTGGTGTCCGAACCCCAAAAGGCCACAGAGGTTCCTCGTGCGGTACCTAAGTCTCAGGCCGCTTGAGTATCCGTGATCTGTAACCTTTGTCAGCAGACAGGACACTATGCTAACAGATGTCCACAGCGATCGGGGAAGCGTTCGCGTCTAGTGACCCTGGGAGGAGGTTTAATGGAGACAGCGGCATTTTCCTCCAAGATGACATTTAAAGGGATGGTCACTGTAGATTCTTCCACACTTACAGTCGAGCTTTGTGTGGACTCAGGAGCAGAGGGGAATTTCATGTCATCTACCTTTGCTCGTCGCCACGCAATACATCTGGTAGCGCTCGACAAACCAGTGACTGTCCGGGTAGTAAAAGGGTTGACATTGCCCTCGCAAATTAAACATCAGACTGTCCCTCTTACTTTGTGTGTACCCCTTCCCATCAGGAAATTATTTCCCTTCTCGTCCTTCCCGAGGGATAAGACGAAATCCTACTGGGAGTACCCTGGCTCCGTTTCCACTTACCTCATATTGAGTGCACCTCCGGTAGGATACTGGGTTGGAGTGAGACATGTAAGGGCAGATGTGTCAGGGAGTGCATTCAGGTTACCACTACAGAGATACCCGCAGATCTTACTCCTCTTCCCAAGTGCTATCAGTCATATGCAAACGTGTTCTCTAAAAAGGCTGTGGAGACTCTACCGCCACATCGTCCCTACGACTGTCCTATTGACCTCTTGCCTGGAGCAGAACCTCCTCTGGGAAGTGGCTATCCCCTCTCTTTTCCTGAGATGGAGGCTATGTCTCAATATATCCAGGAGAATCTGGCAAGAGGGAAGTCGGTGTCACCAGCAGGGGCTGGGTTCTTCTTCGTACAGAAGAAGAATGTTGAATTACGACTGTGTATAGATTACAGGGGTCTTAACGCCATTACCGTTAAGAATAAGTACCCGTTACCCCTGATTTCTAAGCTCTTTGATACTCTCCGGGGAGCAAGGGTATTTACTAAATTAGATCTGCGTGGTGCTTATAACCTGATTCGCATCCGTGAAGGGGACAAATGGAAGACGGCTTTTAATACCAGGGATGGGCATTATGAATACCTGGTGATGCCCTTCGGGCTCTGTAATAACCCAGACGTTTTCCAAGACATTGTCAATGACATCTTCCGGGATATGCTTTCCACCTCTGTAGTAGTCTATCTGGATGATATTCTCATCTTTTCTCCAGATATTGACTCTCACCGGAAGGATGTCTGCAAAGTCTTTGACCTTTTAAGGCGAACTCCCTCTATGCAAAGTTGGAGAAATGCATGTTTGAGCAGGAGTCTTTACCTTTCCTGGGCTATATCATCTCCGCCCAGGGATTGGCTATGGATCCTGCCAAACTACAGGCTGTGATGGACAGGCAAGAACCCCATTTTCTTAAAGCGGTGCAGCGCTTTATGGGGTTCATTAATTATTATCGCCAGTTCATTTCCCATTTCTCGACTTTGGTAGCTCCCTTGGTAGCCCTCATCAAAAAGGGAGCAAATCCCAAGTTTTGGTCTGAGGAGGTCTCGAAGGTGTTCTCTTCCATCAAGTTGCATTTTGCCAGTGCTCCCATATTACATCGCCCCGATGTTGATAAGCCGTTTATTTTAGAGGTGGACGCCTCTTCTGTTGGTGCTGGAGCAGTCCTTTATCAAAAGGATGCTCAGGGTCGGTAGCATCCTTGCTTCTTCTTTTCTAAAACCTTTACACCTGCAGAGAGGAATTATTCTATCGGGGACAGGGAGTTATTGGCTATGAAGTTGGCCTTCTCTGAGTGGAGACATCTTCTGGAGGAGCTCGCTTTCCCTTCCAGGTCTTCACGGACCACAAAAACTTGGTGTACTTGCAAACAGCCCAGCGGCTGAATTCCCGCCAGGCCATATGGTCCCTGTTCTTCTCCCGGTTCCATTTCACCCTCCATTTCCTCTCCAGGTGAGAAGAACATTCGGGCCGATGCGCTGTCTCGCACTGTTGTATCCTCTGAGGAGGTGGAGGAGGAGCCTCGGCTTATTGTCCCCTGTGAGAGCCTAAGAACTGTGGCTCTGGTTTCGCTTGAGTCTGTACCTCCAGGTAAGACTTTTATACCCACCAATTTGCGACCGGAAGTACTTTCTTGGGCACATTCCTCCAGGGTGGGTGGACATTTCGGGACAAAAAGGACATCTGAGTTGCTGGCGAGGACATATTGGTGGCCACATATGATCTGGGACGTCAGGGAATATGTTCAGGCGTGCGTGTCCTGCGCCAAGAATAAGTCCCCTCGACAACGGCCAACTGGGTTAATTTTTCCTTTGCCGGTGGCAGACAGGCCTTGGGAGATGGTCGGGATGGATTTTGTGGTGGGCTTACCCAAGTCTTGGGGCTGCACCATCATCTGGGTGATAACCGACCACTTCTCTAAAATGGTGCACTTGGTGCCGTTACCACGGTTACCGTCTGCACGAGCCTTGGCAGCATTATTTATTAGACATATTTTCCATTTACACGGTATGCCAGACAAAATCGTTAGTGATCGAGGTCCCCAGTTTGCGTCTCGGTTCTGGAGAGAGCTGTGTCGGCTACTCAGCATTGAGTTGAATCTCTCCTCTGCGTACTATCCCGAGATAAAAGGGTTGGTAGAGATGGTCAACCAGACCTTGGTCACATATTTGCGACATTTTGTCTCTGCCATGCAGGATGACTGGGCATCTTTGCTACTGTGGGCTGAGTTTGCTCTCTAAAATTCTGTGGCTGACTCCACCGGCAGACCCCATTCCTCTTGAACTACGGCCAGCATCCGCGGGTCCCGGTGCCCATGCCCGTGTCTTCCACCGACTCCAGGGTGGCAGACTGGGCTGTGGAGGCACGGGATATTTGGGACCGAACCCAGGATGCCATTCAGGCCTCCAAGGAGAGGACGAGGTCTTCAGCCGATGTTCATCGGCGCTCTCTCCGACATTTGCCCCGGGCGACTTAGTGTGGCTCTCTGCCCGGAACATCAAGCTGTGAGTAGAGTCTACCAAGTTGGCACCTCGCTATTTGGGCCCCTTTAAGAACCTTGAGCAGGTAAACCCTGTAGTTTACCGCCTAGCCCTTCCACCTCGTTTTGGTATCTCTGATACCTTTCACGTGTCCCTTTTGAAACCTGTGGCCATCTCCCGGTTTTCCGAATCATCTGCCGGGACGTCGGGTTCATCTACCGACGATCATGAGGTGAATGCCATCGTAGGGTGTAAGGTGGTACGGGGCAAAAAATTTTATTTGGTTAATTGGAGGGGTTATGGGCCTGAGGATGGGTCCTGGGAGCCTGCTGAGCACGTTCATGCTCCGCAGCTCATCGCTGCCTTTGAGCGCAGTGAGGCCCAAAGAAGGAGGGGACTTAGGAGGGGGGCAATGTTTGGGATCGAGTTCCCGCTGCTGCACAAGGGGAACCTCGAACCAGTCCCGCTGCGGTCCCCCATCCTTCTCCGGCCGCATTGGAACCTGCTCAGCAGAGAAGTCGGTCCCAGCGTCTCGCCCGGTATAGTACGATACGATACGATACACTTTATTGATCCCGGGGGGAAATTACAGTATTACAGCAGCAATACAAACAGCAGTACATAAAATATTAGGACACAAATCTTGCACAGGTGTACCAACATTACATAATAAATAAAAGTGTGTAGTTCATGTATATGTAAGATAGTGTTAATTGACATTAGTACACCAACCATCAGTCATTATTTTTCTGCCACCCTTAGGAAATTATTATACATCCCCATAGCAGTAGGTACAAACGATTTCCTGAATTTCTCCTTCTTGCACCTTAGTAGGATTAGACGGCTGCTGAATGTGCTCTTCTGATTCAAGAACAGCTCGTATAGTGGGTGTGTGTTATTGTTCATTATTGCCCTACACTTCTTCTGAATTCTATCCTCCAATACCTCCTCAAAAGAGTCAAGATGGAGGCCAACAGCTGCGCTTGCCTTCTTGATAAGTTTGTTGAGTTTATTAGCGTCAGCTACTCGCACACTACTGCCCCAGCAAATGATAGCAAAAAAGATGGCGCTTGCTACAACGGACTGGTAGAACATCTCCAGCATTTTACTGCACACATTGAACGACCTGAGCTTCCGCAGAAAGTACAGTCTGCTCATTCCCTTCTTGTAAACCTTTTCTGTATGACACCTCCAATCGAGTTTACTGTCAAGGTGAACCCCCAAATATTTGTAGCTCTCAACAATCTCAACCTCCTGGCCAGCAATGGTGATTGGTATGTAATCCTCCTTTTTCCTTCTATAACTCACCACCATCTCCTTGGTTTTCTTTACATTTAGTTCTAGACAGTTAGTCTGACACCAATCCACAAAGTCAGAAACCACCCTTCTATATTCCTCCTCCCCCCCC
>JARQOD010000007.1:169333500-169426603 GCA_033576555.1 Oophaga sylvatica | reverse complement strand
TTGACTACGGGCTTCACAGAAATAGATTTTTTTCAAAGTCTTTTTCTCTGATTTTTTAATTTAAACCCCTTTTTGGGGGAGCAAAAAAATTTTTGTACCCGGGTTTTTTTTTTGGGCCCCAAAAACCCCCTTTCATCTTTTTCCCAAAACGGGCCCCCTTAGACGCATTTAAATGAGAGTTTTGGGGGGGGCCCCTTTGGGATCCTGAAGAAGCCAAAAAATTCTGCAATTTTGGGGGGTTTTGAAATTTTACAACACTCCATTTTTCCCCGAAGGTCAGGGCTGGAAACGCGTTTTAAACCCCCCCCCAAAAATTTCCTGCTTTATAATATAATGACAGTGCCCCCACAATGCCCCCCAAATTTGACCGCCTGTTCAAATTTCGGCCGGTCATCGAACACTTCAAAAAAAAATTTGCTGAAGTTAGTGCCCCAAAGGGAATCCCCGTGGATGACCCCCTTTGGGGTTTATTTTAAGGGGGGGTCGTTTCCCCCCGGAATCCCCCGCAAGGGGGGAAGGACGGAACAAACTCTACAAGCTGTTGGGGGGAAAAACCCCGGGGGTACCCCCCAGTTTTTAGATTTTTAAAAAGGAAAGGACACCGGGTTTTTCCCCCCAGGCCCCCCCGCCGGGGGGGGAGGGGGAAAAAATTTTGTGGGTTTTGGGGGCCCACCCCTGCGGAAAAAGGTTTTCCCCCCTTTACACTGATAACTTTTATTCCACATCCCCTCTAAAAAACCCTCACTGCGCGGGGGGACCCCACCCCGGGGGGTACCGCCCAAAAATCAAGAGGCCTCCCAAAGAGCATTTGGGGGTGATGCTCAGAAAGGTGAGAGCAAGCCCAAATTTAGTGACCACCGTTTTGGGGGCAAGTACAAGGACAAAGGGATGTCCCCTTTTCTTGACCACAAAAATGGGATGGCAGCCCCCACACTGACGGGGTACCCTTCCCCGGTCCCCCAAACCCGGGGGGGTTTTTGGGGGACATAAAACATGGGGGGGTTGATCCCGATCAACCCCCCCCCCGTACAGGCTTTTTGGGAAAGGGGCCCAAAGGGGTGGGACAAAACTGTCCGGGGCACCCAAAGTCCCCAAAAAAAATGCTAACGCTTTCCTGCTGTCACGATTTTCACGCAACAGCGAAACACGTTTCCCCAGTTTCAGGAGGTAAAGGGTTTAACCCTGATTTTGGCGTCAGGAAAAAGGGGCCCCAGACTTCCGGAACTAAAAGGGCCATCTTTCCAGTCGCATTTTCCCGGGGGTGGGCCCGCCAAATGGGAAAAAAAAAGGAAGCCGCAAAAAAAAGGGGCCCCCTGTGTTACAAAAGGGGGGAAAAAGCAAGGACACCTTCAATGCCGCCCCCGCCCCCCAAAAAAACCGGGGCCCCCTTTTGAAGGATTTTTTCAAATTGTACCCCCCTCCATGCACCAAAAAAATTTTTTTCAGGAAGGGTTAGTTTTTCCCCCAAAGGGGGGGAATTTAGAAAAAAATTTTCCCTTGGGGGTTACTTTTCCCCAAAAATTTTGTCACTTTTTTGGTTTTTTTTTTTAAATTTTTTTGGGGCCCAGGGGGTCTGCAAACGGGAAAATGACGCCCGAGACCCCTTTTCCCCCCCAAAATTTTTCTTTTCCCAAAAGTCCAATTTCCCTTTTTACCCCCCAAATTTTTCCCAAACAGTTTTTCCCCCCTATGGGGTTTCCCGTGTACCAGGACAAATTGGAAAAACAACTTTTGGGTGTCCATTTTTCCTCTTTTTCCCTTGGGGAAAAAAAAAAATTGGGGCCTTTAAAAAATCAAATTTTTGTGAGGTAAAAAAGTAGGATTTTTTTTTTTTACCCCTGGGGATTATTTAAAATTTTTTTTAAAAACCAAATTGGGGGTTTAAAGTGTCATCACCCCACCTAATAGGGCCTTTGGGGGGCAGTTTCCCAAAAAGGGGGGGGCATGTGGGGGGGGTTTTCCCCACTGTTTAGGCACATCAGGGGCCCTCCAAACGGAACATGGCGTCCGTTCGCAATTCCAGCCAATATGTTGGCAAAAGTCAAACGCGTCCTTCCCTTTCGAGCCCTGCCGTGCGCCCAAACAGTGAATCCCCCCACATATGGGTATCAGCAGTACTCAGGACAAGTTGGACAACAACTTTTGGGTCCAATTTCTCCTCTTACCCTTGGGAAAATAAAAAATTTGGGGACTAAAACATCATGCTTGTGGAAAAATTATATTTTTTTTTTCTTCACGCTCTACATTACAAACTTGCGTAAAGCACTTGAGGGTTCAAAGTGCTCACACACATCTAGATAAGTTCCTTAGGGGGTCTAGTTTCCAAAATGGGGTCACATGTGGGGGTTTCCACTGTTTAGGCACATCAGGGGCCCTCCAAACGCGACATGGCGTCCGTTCGCAATTCCAGCCAATTTTGGTTTGGAAAAGTCAAACGGCGCTCCTTCCTTTCGAGCCCTGCCGTGCGCCCAAACAGTGGTTCCCCCCCACATATGGGGTATCAGCGTACTCAGGACAGTTGGACAACAACTTTTGGGTACAATTTCTCTCTGTACCCTTGGGAAAATAAAAAATTGGGGACTAAAACATCATGCTTGTGGAAAAAAATATGATTTTTTTTCTTCACGGCTCTACATTACAAACTTGCGTGAAGCACTTGAGGGTTCAAACTACTCACCACACATCTAGATAAGTTCCTTAGGGGGTCTAGTTTCCAAAATGGGGTCACATGTGGGGGGTTTCCACTGTTTAGCACATCAGGGGCCTCTCCAAACGCGACATGGCGTCCGTTCGCAATTCCACCAATTTTGGTTTGGAAAAGTCAAACGCGCTCCTTCCCTTTAGAGCCCTGCCGTGGCCCAAACAGTGGTTCCCCCCACATATGGGGTATCAGCGTACTCAGGACATGTTGGACAACAACTTTTGGGGTACAATTTCTCCTGTTACCCTTGGGAAAATAAAAAATTGGGGACTAAAACATCATGCTTGTGGAAAAAATATGATTTTTTTTTCTTCACGGCTCTACATTACAAACTTGCGTGAAGCACTTGAGGGTTCAAACTACTCACCACACATCTAGATAAGTTCCTTAGGGGTCTAGTTTCCAAAATGGGGTCACATGTGGGGGGTTTCCACTGTTTAGGCACATCAGGGGCCCTCCAAACGCGACATGGCGTCCGTTCGCAATTCCAGCCAATTTTGGTTTGGAAAAGTCAAACGGCGCTCCTTCCCTTTAGAGCCCTGCCGTGCGCCCAAACAGTGGTTCCCCCCCACATATGGGGTACTAGCGTACTCAGGACATGTTGGACAACAACTTTTGTGGTCCAATTTCTCCTCTTACCCTTGGGAAAAAAAAAATTGGGGACTAAAACATCATGCTTGTGGAAAAAATATGATTTTTTTTCTTCACGGCTCTACATTACAAACTTGCGTGAAGCACTTGAGGGTTCAAATACTCACCACACATCTAGATAAGTTCCTTAGGGGGTCTAGTTTCCAAAATGGGGTCACATGTGGGGGTTTCCACTGATTTAGGCACATCAGGGGCCCTCCAAACGCGACATGGCGTCCGTTCGCAATTCCAGCCAATTTTGGTTTGGAAAAGTCAAACGGCGCTCCTTCCTTTCGAGCCCTGCCGTGCGCCCAAACAGTGGTTCCCCCCACATATCGGGTATCAGCGTACTCAGGACATGTTGGTCAACAACTTTTGTGGTCCAATTTCTCTCTTACCCTTGGAAAATAAAAAATTGGGGACTAAAACATCATGCTTGTGGAAAAAATATGATTTTTTTTTCTTCACGGCTCTACATTACAAACTTGCGTGAAGCACTTGAGGGTTCAAAGTGCTCACAACACATCTAGATAAGTTCCTTAGGGGTCTAGTTTCCAAAATGGGGTCACATGTGGGGGTTTCCACTGTTTAGGCACATCAGGGCCCTCCAAACGCGACATGGCGTCCGTTCGCAATTCCAGCCAATTTTGGTTTGGAAAAGTCAAACGGCGCTCCTTCCCTTTCAAGCCCTGCCGTGCGCCCAAACAGTGATTCCCCCCCACATATGGGGTATCAGCGTACTCAGGACAAGTTGTACAACAACTTTTGTGGTTGAATTCTCCTCTTACCCTTGGAAAATAAAAATTTGGGGACTAAAACATCATGCTTGTGGAAAAAATATGATTTTTTTCTTCACGGCTCTACATTACAAACTTGCGTGAAGCACTTGAGGGTTCAAAGTGCTCACAACACATCTAGATAAGTTCCTTAGGGGTCTAGTTTCCAAAATGGGGTCACATGTGGGAGTTTCCACTGTTTAGGCACATCAGGGGCCCTCCAAACGCGACATGGCGTCCGTTCGCAATTCCAGCCAATTTTGGTTTGGAAAAGTCAAACGGCGCTCCTTCACTTTCAAGCCCTGCCGTGCGCCCAAACAGTGATTCCCCCCCACATATGGGGTATCAGCGTACTCAGGACAAGTTGGACAACAACTTTTGTGGTTCAATTTCTCCTCTTACCCTTGGGAAAATAAAAATTTGGGGACTAAAACATCATGCTTGTGGAAAAAATATGATTTTTTTTCTTCACGGCTCTACATTACAAATTTGCGTGAAGCACTTGAGGGTTCAAACTACTCACCACACATCTAGATAAGTTCCTTAGGGGGTCTAGTTTCCAAAATGGGGTCACATGTGGGGGGTTTCCACTGTTTAGACACATCAGGGCCTCTCCAAAAGCGACATGGCGTCCGTTCTCAATTCCAGCCAATTTTGGTTTGGAAAAGTCAAACTGCGCTCCTTCCATTCCGAGCCCTGCCGTGTGCCCAAACAGTGGTTTTCCCTCAAATATGGGGTATCGGCGTACTCAGGAGAAATTGCACAACAACTTTATCGGTCCTTTTTCTCCTTTTTCCCTTGTGAAAATAAAAAAAATGTTTGTAAAAGATCATTTTTGTGACTAAAAAGTAAAATGTTAATTTTTTCCTTCCACGTTGCTTCAGCTCCTGTGAAGCACCTGAAGGGTTAATAAACTTCTTGAATGTGGTTTTGAGTACCTTGAGGGGTGTAGTTTTTAGAATGGTGTCACTTTTGGGTATTTTCTGCTATATAGACCCCTCAAAGTGACTTCAAATATGAGGTGGTCCCTAAAAAATGGCTTTGTAAATTTTGTTGTAAAAATGAGAAATTGCTGGTCAACTTTTAACCCTTATAATTTCCTAACAAAATAAAATTTTGTTTCCAAAATTGTGCTGATGTAAAGTAGACATGTGGGAAATGTTATTTCTTAACTATTTTGTGTGACATATTTCTCTGTTTTAAGGGAATAAAAATTCAAAGTTTGAAAATTGCAAAATTTTCAAAATTTTTGCCATATTTGCGTTTTTTTCATAAATAAATGCAAGTTATATGGAAGAAATTTTACCACTATCATGAAGTACAATATGTCACGAGAAAACATTCTCAGAATCACGAAGATCCGTTGAAGCGTTCCAGAGTTATAACCTGATAAAGAGACAGTGGTCAGAATTGTAAAAATTGGCCGGGTCATTAACGTGCAAACCACCCTTGGGGGTGAAGAGGTTAAATACAAAACTCTTTGCTTTAGTTTTTCTAACATCATTGATGTTAAATCTCGACATTTTAATAATTTAATTTTCATGTATCATGCCATCTCTTTGCATATATGAACACTGAAAATTAGATGACTTCTCTGATTCATAAATGTAATGAAGGTGCACAGGCAAAGAGAATATTGCATTGTCATCTTTATACTTAGCTCAAATTTGCATTAACAAGATAAATATTCATCAGTTTTGAATAGCCAATTCACTGCATTCGAAAAGGCCCTTTGTGCGAGAAATATTCTGTTTTGTAGAAGTACTGTTATATAGAAAAAATATCTGTCTGAGAGTAATGAGGTTGATTCTTTCCTCTCTTCTCAGACCATACTCACAAATTTCTATTAATGATTTGATAGGGTCATTGTATAAGCTGTTTTCAAAGCTCCCAAACTGACCCCAGATCACCTCTAATGTTCTGGAACACAACTAATCCATATGTGATTTTCCTAAGGTCACAATATAAAAATATAAATCATTTAAAGGACAAAACATATGTGACATATTTTATTTATGGGAAAAAATGGTTTCAATTTATTTTGTCTCCCTTTTCTCTTGCCTGTTAATACTAAAAGCATATATAATATACAGTGTATATAGGATATGGTATATTTTATATAACAGAGATGAATTAATAGATTTTATGTGAATCTAATTTGTGTCGCAATTTAGGAAATTCGAATGTCCCGACAAATTTGAACATAATGCAATTTAATTTTCATGAATGACCAAAAATACTTAAAATGACAGCCACCATTTTAAACATTGCTGAAAAATTAATCAGCCACAGAAACCTCACAGCCAGCCATGCGGGCTTGCTCGTAATGCATTGCATTTATAATCAAATAGAATAGTGAAGACTTTCAGCAGGGACCATCAGAGCCTGTATAAAAGCAGGGGAGAGGAACACAAAGACATTTTAGGAAGATTCAAGATAGAGAAAGGACATAAGAGTTCACAGTTCAGCAATACAGAATGGAAGATAAAGGTCTAAAACATTGGACAAATTGTCCAGAAAGTAATGTGTTATATAAATGCAGCACTGGAGTAGATGAGTATAGTAGTTTGTGAATAGTATAGATATTCATTTGATAGGGGGAAAAAGAGATAAGAGATGTGCCAGCAGCAGTCCCAGCTTCAGTGTGCTTGATTTGTGATATAGTGTAGCTTGCTTTTGTCATGCTGCATTTGAATTACACATTTTAATGCACTATAAAGCAGCATCAAGGCAGCACAAAATTTTTTTACAGAAAAAAATCTGAATTCACTATCAATTAGTGAGGGTGTGCATGCTTGTCACAAGTGATTGAAGTAAGGTTTTATGTATCCTATCCAATCTTTTTTTGTGAATGGGAAATTAAGTGCTTTGTAAAAATCCTAAAGAAAATTCTCTATAATTCAGGCATTTAATTGTGAATGTCTCCCTCACAAAGTGTGCATGTCACAATCAATTAGTTTTGTACACTTGTTTTACAAGTATTAGGCTAGTTTCACATTTGCGTCTTTGTGCACAGCGCATTGTGTGCAAGCGCATATACATGCAAAAATGCATGCAAGCGCAGCGTTTTTATATGCATCAGCGTACGCATGATGACAAAAAAACGCAGCCTTTGCATGCATTTGTGCATGCATTTGCGTTTTTTATGCGCATGCGTTCGATATTTCCAGGTGCTGTGATCAGTTCCTGAACATGCGCAGTCTGAAGTCTGCATGTGCATCGAACTCATCCATGCGCATGTCCTTGCGTACCAATGCGTTCTGTTGTGAACACACTGGATGTGACTTCTGAGTTTGGGCTCCCTCTGGTGGCTGCTGATAGTATTGAAGCTGCTTTGGCTAACAGAAGTCCTTCACCTGGTGGCGATGAGTGGCAATCAAGTGGGACTGACTGGGAAGATATAAGTGAGCTACCTTCCCGTGATCCTCGCCGGTGATTTGTTGCTTCCTGGTCTCTTTTGGAAGTGAGCTTGCTTCCTGCTTCTCCTGCAACTTTCAGATAAATTATTTGCTGTTAATTTCTTTGGCATTTGTTTTTGTCTATCTCAGTTATCTGCCCTTCTGGAGTTTGTACAGCCACGTTCCCCTGCTGGTGCCTGCGCTGGCTTCTGTTTCTCATTTGCCATTGTTTATGTATTATCAGTTCCTTGTTACACCAGTATCCGCTTATTTGCTGCCAGTTACACCTGAGTTCTGATCTAGCGGGGAGAGATTGTGTGTAGTGTTGAGAGATACGATACTGCAAATATTCGGTATCGGCCGATATTAGCTGTATCGGACTTTCGATTCCGAGTTCCGATATTGTCGTCTTATCGGATACCGGAATCGGAATTGTCACTGTCACTGTCAGTGTCCGTCGGTCAGGTCTGTCAGGAGTCAGCGGCACTTACCTGGCAGAAGATCTCCGGCGGTCACGGCCTGGACTGTTTGATGGCCGCCATCATCTTTCCCCGGCGGTCACATGCAGTTTCTCGCGATAACTGCAGTGACTGCTGGGTAATCCCGGCCGTAAAGCAGTCAGTCCGATGACGTCACCGCCGGGGAAGCAGGTAATCAGCTGTGCTGCGTCGCGATGACAGGCTCTGCCTGTCATTGCGATGTAGCAGAGCTGGATCGTCGTGGGACTGTCGTTACTATGGACTGCGTTGGACAGGTGGTATACTGTTGGTTTGTTTTTTTTCTTTTTTTACAGGAGATCGATGGCGTCGCAGGAATGAGAGTATAATAAAAGAAATGAAAACTGTGTTGTCTCTTTTATTTCATTAAAAGACTTTTTTCTTGCTTTGTCTTTTTTTTATACATTTAAAAACTTTGGGATTAATAATGGATCGGTGTCTTATTGACGCCTATCCATTATTAACCGGGCTTATTGTCACCGTGCAATCAACGGTGACATTAACCCCTTATTACCCCACTTGCCACCGCTACAGGGCAGTGGGAAGAGCCGGGTAAAGTGCCACAATTGGCACATCTTTTGATGCGCCAAATGTGGGGCTGCTGTAGCCTGGTATTATCAGGCTGTTGAGGGCCAAAATCCATGGGCCTTGACAGTCTTTTAATACCAGGCTGCAGCAGTCTGCATTTTACTTGGCTGGTTAACAAAAATAGGGGGACCCCTACGCCGTTTTTTTTTCGAGGGGATCCCCTATTTTTGTTAACCAGCCAAGCTAAGCAGACTGCTGTGGCCTGGTATTATCAGGCTGGCAAGGTCCATGGATATTGGATCCTTACCAGCCTGAAAAACCAGGCCTCAGCAGTCTGCTTCATCTGGCTGGTTAACAAAAATAAGGGGGACCCCACGCCAATTTTTTTTCGAGGGGATCCCCTATTTTTGTTAACCAGCCAAGATATGCAGACTGCTGTGCCTGGTATTATCAGGCTGGCAAGGTCCATGGATCTTGGCTCCTTACCAGCCTGAAAAACCAGGCCTCAGCAGTCTGCTTCATCTGGCTGGTTAACAAAAATAGGGGGGACCCCACGCCAATTTTTTTTCGAGGGGATCCCCTATTTTTGTTAACCAGCCAAGATATGTAGACTGCTGTGGCCTGGTATTATCAGGCTGGCAAGGTCCATGGATCTTGGCTCCTTAACAGCCTGAAAAACCGCCTCAGCAGTCTGCTTCATCTGGCTGGTTAACAAAAATACGGGGACCCCACGCCACATTTTTTTCGAGGGGATCCCTATTTTTGTTAACCAGCCAAATATGCAGACTGCTGTGGCCTGGTATTATCAGGCTGGTAAGGTCCAGGATCTTGGTCCTTACCAGCCTGAAAAACCAGGCCTCAGCAGTCTGCTTCATCTGGCTGGTTAACAAAAATAGGGGGACCCCACGCCAAATTTTTTCGACGGGATCCCCTATTTTTGTTAACCAGCAAAGATAAGCAGACTGCTGTGGCCTGGTATTATCAGGCTGGCAAGCAGGGTCGGACTGAGCCACCGGAGAAACCTCCGGTGGGCCCCAGCTCCTGCGTGGTGGGCCCTGATTTGAAAGGATAGGTCGCGGGGCAGAGGGGGAGGTGGCCCCGGGCCCCGCGCTCTGAGGGGGCCCACCCAGAGCTACGCTACAGTAACTGTATCGGCGTGCACAGCACGCCGATACAGTTACATTCTGCGGCTGAGCGGAGAGAATCGATCTTCCTGCTCTGCCGCCCAGAAGCTATGGGGCCTGAACAGGCGTTGGGGGGGCCCGGTGCCAACAGTGGGCCCCCACCCGTCATCGGAGGGTCAGCTGTATCGGCATCCAGCCGATACAGCTGACCGCATAGAGAGAGAAGGAGCGAGCGCTCCTTCTCTCCCATAATCCCCCTCTCAGCGTCCGACAGCGGGCGCGATGACATCACCTGCCGGCGCCCGCTGTCAGATGCTGAGAGGGAGAACAGTGAGCAGCACAGGAGCCGGGAGGTGAGTATTGTTTTTTTTTTTTTAATGGGGGTGCATTATACTACAGAGGCTGTATATGGGGGGTGCATTATACTACAGAGGCTGTATATGGGGGCTGCATTATACTACAGAGGCTCCATATTGGGGTGCATTATACTACAGAGACTCCCTATGGGGATGCATTATACTACAGAGGCTGCCTATGGTGGGGCTGCTATTTATATATTATAGACGGAGCTGCCTATGGGGGTGCATTATATTATATTGAGGACTATCTGGTGTATTATGCTGTATGGATGCTATCTAGGGGCCATCATACAGTGTTGGACCCATTAAATAGTTTGGGGACATTAAGGGGTCAGTATATATCCAGTGAGGGGCATTATTCTGTGTATAGGGGAGATGTACAGGGGGAGACTTGGGACATTATTAAATGTAAAGTGGACACTTATTGTTATAGGGGAACTCGGGTTACTGTGACTGTCAAAGGGGCACACAGGGCATTATTACAGTCTAGGGGACAAAATGTGGTCACTGTTTTCTAGGGCACTTGCACCCGGCATTACTATATTCTAGAGGGGTGCTTTAAAATTTAGAGGTCACACAGAACTACACAGCAGGTGCAGTAATAGGGACACATACGGCAGCAGCAGCAGCTCAGTATTGGGGTATCACGTGCAGTAATAGGGACACATACGGCAGCAGCGGCTCAGTATTGGGGTATCAGGTGCAGTAATAGGGACACATATGGCAGCAGCGGCTCAGTATTGGGGTATCAGGTGCAGAAATAGGGACACATATGGCAGCAGCGGCTCAGTATTGGGGTATCAGCAGGATGAGGAGTTTGTGCAGGTTGAGAATAGTCCAATTGGTGACCAAGACAGTGCTAAAAATATGAGAAGTGAAATGTGTCTTTGTTGTAATCTCTGCAGTCGAGTCCTGGCTGGAGAAGTCGTCATGTCGGTCTGGGCCAGATGGAAAAGAAATGAAAAGTGAACAATTCCATTAGAAAGAACATCAGCGGTAAGTCATTATCTGTACCTGTGCTGTAATCTATTATATGTTCTGTAGGACTGGTATTATTTACCACAGACCATATGGCGGTAATATCAATATTGGTCTTTTTATATATAGATTATTTTTGGCAACAGCGCGGTCATTAGCTGAGGTTCTCTGATTAGGGGCCCACTCAGAAGTTTCGCCCCCACTAAACCAAAACCTTAGCTACGCCTCTGGCTTTCTCTCTAGTCTTTCTTTCTCTCTCTAGTCTTTCTCGCTCTCTGTTCTTTCTTTCTCGCTCTCTGTTCTTTTTTCTCTCTGTTCTTTCTTTCTCTCTCTCTTTTCTTTCTTTCCTCTCTTTCTTTCTCTGTTTGTTCTTTCTCTCTCGCTGCTCTTTCTTTCTTTTCCTCAGTACCAGCCACTGTGCCCTCATTACCAGTCAGTGTGATCAGCAGTGCTAAATGGGTACGCTTGGGGCCAGGATATGGGTGTGATTAGCTGTTAAATGGGTGTGGTCGGGGCATGGCCTAAAATTTGCAGCGACACCCTACGCGCGCCGCAGCCTTTAACCCTCTTTCCTGTCTTCAAAATTTGGGAGGTATGCTGTATGACCTCACTACAACTTCTGGCCATGCTCCTGATGAGCGCGACGGATGGTCTCCTGAGGGATCTCCTCCCACACCTGGACTATAGCATCCACCAACTCCTGGACAGTCTGTGGTGCAACGTGGCATGGCCTAAAATTTGCTGCAGCAGGCACAGCGTGCCACAGCCTTTGTCCCTCTTTCCCTTCTTCAAAGGTTGGGAAGTATGATGGTGGGCCCCAAGAATATTTTTTCTCTGGTGGGCCCAAGGTACTCCAGTCCGACGCTGCTGGCAAGGTCCATGGATATTGGCTCCTTAACAGCCTTAAATACCATGCCTCAGCAGCAGGGGCGTACATAGAAATCATGGGGCCCCATAGCAAAAGTCTGAATGGGCCCCCCCCCAAAAAAAAAAACCCAGAGCCATTGTAAATGTAAAGTGCCAGCACAGTGAGGGGACACATTAAACAAAAAAATGTATTATGCCCCCATAGATTGTGCCTCCATAGATGCTCCATAGTATAGGCCCTTATGCTGCCACAGCTGCTGCAACCAAAAAAAAAAAAAAGACATACTCACCTTTCGTCGCTGGGGGCCAGGTGCCGGTGTCCTGAGCAGGGGGTGACACCAGGTGCCGATGTCACCGCTCGCTCAGGGCCCCGGCACCTGAGATATTTACCTGTCCTCTCTCCACTGCTGAGTGCCGCTGTCTTCGGGGTCCTCCAGCAGTGAATGATCAGGCAGAGGGCGCGGCGCGCACTAACGACGTCATCGCGCCCTCTGACCTGAACATTGCAGCAAGAGGACGCGAGCAACGGTGGAACGGGACAGGTAAATATCCCTTATACTCACCCTTCCGCAGGCGCGGTCTGTGCAGCCCCTGCTCTTCTCCCACGGTCTCCGCCGCCAGTGTTCAGCGGTCACGCGGGACAGCTCATTAAAGTCATGAATATGTGCGTATTCATGACTGTAATGAGCGGTACCACCTGACCGCTGAACACAGGCGTCGGAGACCGTGGGAGAAGAGCAGGGGCTGCAGAGACCGCACCAGGAGGTGTGAGTATATAGAAGAGCTGCGCTCCCCCTCCCCCGCCGACCCCCTGGTAGTACTGTGTCAGCACAGCTACCCGACCGTCGACGGCCCCCTCACCTGTCCGGGCCCCATAGCAGCTGCTTGGTCTGCTTCATTCACGGTACGCCACTGCTCAGCAGTCTGCTTCATCAGGCTGGTTAACAAAAATAGGGGGGACCCGACGCCATTTTTTTTCGAAGGGAACCCCTATTTTTGTTAATCAGTTCCCTCTGACGTCACTGATTGTGTCCCTGGCTGACCTGAAGTGAAAGTGGAAAGCAATCAATTAAGCTTTCCACTTCCTCTCCTGTCAGCCAGGAGAGGAACTCATTCATTTGGGGGTTTACTGTGAGGCTGCAGCATTAGCTGCGGTCCCTGCAGTAAACATTAACCCTTTCTGAAGGATTACACCGTGGGACCTGACTGTGCATGGGATAGGTAAGAATAATTTTTCTTTTTTCTTTTATTTTTATTACAGGAAATGGTTTTTGCAGTCAAATAAAAGATGGTCAAAAACATGTGTCTTTATTTCATTAAAATGATTTTTAATTAAAGAGTGTGTTTTATTTTTATTTCATGCAATAGGATTAATAATTGATAGTTGTCTAATTGACAGCTCTCAATTATTAACCTGGCTTAAGGTCACCTTTCAATTGCAAGGTGGCTTTAACCCCATATTAACCCATTCGCCACCGCTACAGGGCAATGGGAATAGACGGGCAAAGTGCCAGAAAGGGCGAATCTAATTATAGATTTGTCTTTTCTGGGGTGTCTGGGGGCAGATGTTAGTAGCCAGGGGGGGGGGGGGCAAAAATAATGGTCCCTCTCTGGGCTATTATTATCTGCCCCCATTCGCTGGCTTTGTCTGTCTGGTTGCGAAAATAGGGCGGGAGCCCACGCATTTTTTTTAAACAATTTTACACCTCATATATATATATATATATATACATGTCATTGAATTTGTGACACATATATATATATTTATATTTATAGTTCATACACTTCTACATAGTATAATAGCCGCTAATTCAATTGCCGGCTTTTGTGAAAATGCAGAACCCGACATGAAATGACACTTGGTGTACATAGGGTTAACCATGTCCTTTGCTATCTGATTTGCACAAACAATTACATCAGTCTATGTGTGCAAAATTTCACACCTGTAGGGGTTAATTAAAGGTGTAAATTCGTAGCAAAAAAGTCCGTTTTTTTTACAACGAATTTACAACTTTAATTAACCCCTACAGGTGTGAAATTTTGCACACATAGACTGATGTAATTGTTTGTGCAAATCAGATAGCAAACGACATGAAAAGACATGGTTAACCCTATGTACACCAAGTGTCATTTCATGTCGGGTGCTTCTGTCTTTTCACAGAAGCCGGCTTTACCCGGCAATTGAATCAGAGGCTATTTTACTATGTAGAAGTGTATAAACTATACATATATGTATATATATATGTCACAATGACATGTATATATATATATATATATATATATATATGTATTCTAATGTGTGTATATTTTGTGTTTACAACGAAAGAAAGGGTTTTTTTAGTTGCGATATTTTGTTCCCATAGACTTACATGGGATTTCCGGTATCGGTATCGGGTATCGCCGATATTTTAGTGATATCGGCGATACCATTCCGATCCGATATTTTTGGATACCGGAAAGTATCGCTCAACACTAATCGTGTGGTCTTAGTATTTTTGCATATCAGACTGGTTAGAGTTTTTCTTAGAGTTTTTGCTGGATTGCAGAAAGTATTGTTTTCTGCTCTGTTCTATCTAGATAGTTTTGGCCCTAGCATTTTCTCGCACTATTTTCTGCCTGTGTTTGTATTTCATCTTGTCTCACTGCCAATATATGTTTGGGGGCTACCTAGGGGCAGTTAGCTTTCCCTTTCTGTCTTTAGGCTTAGTTATCTCTCCGGCTGTGTCAAGGCGTCTAGGGCACTGTGGGGACGTCCCACGGCTGCTTCTAGTTGTGCTGTCAGTTTAGGGGTCTGCAATCACTAGTTACCAACCTCTCTGGGTGTCAGGTTGCCTAGCCTATTTTGACTACTCTCCTACTCGGCTACCAAATCATAACAGCGTTCCTATAGACTGTAATGCATTGTTTTGTCGCATTCCGTACGCAAGCGTACGCATGCGTTTTTTGATGCCTTCCGACGGATCCAAAAATGCAACAAGGTGCGTTTGGCGCATCTAGATGCACATCTGGAAAAAACGCATGCGCACGAAAATGCAGACGAACGCACACAAACTCAAGACCATGCGTACGCCATGTTAAACATAGGTACGCATGACTCATGCGCATGGATGCGCATGATGCGCTGCATACAAAAACGCTAACGTGAAACTAGCTTTATTTTATGTTTGTTCTCATCACTCCAATACAGTGCCATATTCAAATGCAGTCATTATGGACATGTATCTAGCTAATAGAGATGAGCAGATTGATTCATGGTACTCCAGTCCAGAGTCCATGTAATTTGTACCTGGCGGCTCTAACCTTTCAACATCACTGGTGCCGCTTTTGATTAGCCAGGGTTGTGTGACATCATCTGTGCATCATGTCATACAGATGACATTGCACCAGCCCTGACAAATCAAATGTCGAGGCAAGTATTTTAGTTGTAAATGCTGGCCCAGACCCTGTCTCATCCATGTCCCATGACTGACTGCTAACAATAGCAGTCTATGAAGCTTATATTTGTGCCACCTGAGTATGGCTCAGCAGAAAAGCAGTTTGAGCTGTTGCATGAGGTATCAGGGCTCCCAGCACAGCAGCCTATACCAGTCCCTCACCCACCTCTTAATTTCAAGTTAGTTTCAAAGCTGTAAATGCTGGCCCAGACTCTGTCTCATGCATGGCCCATGCCTGACTGCTGCGCCATTATAAAAAAAAAATTCTGTGGGTCAATTGGTGACACTTTTCTTGTTGTCTGACCCTAATTTTTGGAAATGTTTGTACTCCAAACTGGGTTTCCTTCATGTGTTGCCTGTATTTGGCAGGGATTACAGAGCATTAGGCCTACACCTGTCAGTCATTCACCTGTTACTGATCAATGTTTTAGCTAGAAATGGTGGTCCAAGCCCTGTCCCAGGGCCTGTCCCATGCATTCATGCTGCACAATTATTTGTACTTTGGGTCAATTGATGCCACTTTTCCTGGTGTCTGCCCTTAATTTGATCTGTTTTGGCAGCTTTTGCCCCCCCCTGAAAGTGTTGTCTATTGTTTGGTTTTGTTTCCTGTTGAACTCATTGGGGTTCGTTTATGTTCGGAGAACTGTTTGGCGAACATTGGGAAGTTCACCGATTCGAGCAGAACCGAACCTTAAAAAATTTGCTCATCTCTAGGCCCTACACTAATCAGAGCAGAACTGCGGTGGCATTCATGATCCAGATTTTATACAGGCCGGGTCACGTGAAACACCGGTCATCCACAGCCGTGCTAATACTTGTGTCCACAGCCTAAAATTATTTCAGCAAACTTTATTAGGCATCCTAACCCAAACAGAAAACGGGACATCCTGTTAAAAGTCAGTGTTCAAGGTCCGGTTCGGACATTGAACTTTATAAGACGAGGAAAAACGGGACTCCAGCTTCCATAAAATGAATGAAACTTTATTTGTGTAAATTACACATAAAACCTCCTGGTTCAAGATAGGAGTGCACTACATAGCACGGGCAATAGCGACGCGTTTCGACCTAGATGCGGTCTTTGTCACAGCTGTCAAACCTATCTTGAACCAGGAGGTTTTATGTGTAATTTACACGAATAAAGTTTCATTCATTTTATGGAAGCTGGAGTCCCATTTTTCCTCGTCTGCCAAGTCTCAAGTCCATGGTCTGGATTTCCCTCCGTGCATCCTCCTAGTTTGTGAGCTGGCTGGAACTGTGTTCCTATTTTTCTTTTCTTATATTGAACTTTATAGTTTGGGTTTACACATCCCTAGTGCTGAATCTTAAGTGTGGATTTGCTGAGAGAATTTTTTTCCAAGTTGCTGGATGGCCAATCTATTGTAGTGTGCATTCTGGATATGGCAGGTCAGCATGGGAAATGCCTTACTGACTGTGGGTTGTGTTGGTATGTGAAAGGTAATGGAAATTGTGATTGCAGTGCTTCAGTAATAGGCTGTTTGGGTTATGTAATACTAGGGGAGGTTTTAGTATGTGGGTTTCACTTCTTTTCTCCCTGTGTGCAATGAAACAAGGAGACTACATATGGAACCACAGGTACCAGCAAGCGTGGCTGATCCCTCGTGGCACAGTTTAAGGAGTGTGTTAGAAGAGAAGGAACTCAATGGTTGTATAACCTTTAAAATATGTTGTCTGCGGCCACCTCTCTCGCTTATCATTACAACAAGCTGAGCAGATAAGGAATACAGATAGGCGTTGGTATCCACTTGGGCATGCAAGAGCTTCCTTGAGACTGAGTTCCAGTCCTGTGAGGTGACCTTTCATTAGAGAACCTCTGGCTGTTAACTCCACAGACAGCTTTGATGTACGGTGGCCGGTGCCCCTGCAGAAGTCCTCTAGTAATCCTGTGCATCTTCCCTGCACAGAATCTCTGGCAGTAAATGCAGTGAATGTGGCTCTGTCCCCTACAGCAGACATGCTGCAGGGCCATCTTCCCTGCAGGCCCATAGGGCAATTAATCATCCCACTCACATAATAGACTGGAGGTCTGCGACCAAAGTAGTCATGGGTGGCCAGGCTTCTGCAGTAAGTCAGGATTCCAGCAGCTCAAGAAATGATATAATTAATGAGGTTAACCAACACTCCTTTGCTGCTGATGATATTAACGTGTGATGAGCAAGCACTAAACTGCTTGCATACTCGGTACTCAAATCGAGCAGGTCGGACACTTGGTATAAAAAAAAAAGATTACAAGCCATCCCATCGCGACAAGGATTATCAGGATGTTCCCATCTCTAATGTCTTACCTCGCTATGTGCCAGCAAACCTCAAATTAGATGGGGCAGAAAAGGACCTGGCATGACTGTGTTTGACACCTGCCCATGGATGGCTGAATAGATAAGGTGCACAACCCAAAAAGGAGGTTACATTGCCAAATGTACTGAGTACAAGAAACAGAAGCAAAATCAAAAAGGGCCACCACATCTGTTAGTATAAGTTAGTGTAGGCTTGCATACTTACAATTACCATTAAAATACAAATACAATCTAGAATAAATAGAATGTGTAGTAACACTACCATAATTAAATTAAAAGTAACAAATGTAAAAATTTTATGTAAAAATACAAAAGCATGATTTCAAATTTACAAAATGTATAGCCATATAGGAGTGTATATTTTGTTTCAGTGGGTGATAATGGCTATTAAGGTATGGGATGATCAAACCTGATTGAAGATAAATAATCTATGTGATTAATTATAACCAGTATGTTCTTGGAAATGCCAACATTTTAATTCTACTGATCTGTTTAAGGAAGGAGTAAATAAAAGTAGATCAGCAAGTTTAAGCCCCACAGGTCAAAATTATTTTAAATTTAGTATTATACTGTATATAATGCTGTCACCCAGCATTGGCCTGTAAACATAATGCTGTAAGGCAATGTGCCCATTATAGTTGTGCTCAAAAGTTTTCATACCCCAGCAGAATTTTTTCTTTCTTGGCATTTTTTCAGAGAATATGAATGATAACACCAAAACTTTTTCTCCACTCATGGTAAGTGGTTGGGTGAAGCCATTTACTGTCAAACTACTGTGTTTTCTTTTATTAAATCATAATGACAAACCAAAACATCCAAGTGACCTGATCAAAAGTTTACATACCAATTTCTTAATACCGTGTATTGCCCCATCTAACATCAATGACAGCTTAAAGTCTTTTGTGGTAGTTGTGGATAAGATTCTTTATTTTCTCAGATGGTAAAGCTGCCCACTCTTTTTGGCAAAAAGCCTCCAGTTCCTGTAAATTCCTGGGCTGTTTAGCATGAACTGCGCGCTTGAGATCTCCCCAGAATGACTCAATGATATTGAGGTCGGGAGACTGAGATGGCCACTCCAAAACCTTCACTTTGTTCTGTTGTAGCCAATGACAGGTTGACTTGGCCTTGTGTTTTGGATCGTTGTCATACTGGAATATCCATTACGTCCCATGCACAGCTTCGGGGCTGATGATTGCAAATTTGCCACCAGTATTTGCTGATAACGTGTTGAATTCATAATTTCTTCAACTTTGACCAAGTTTCTTGTACCTTTGTAGCTCACACATCCCTAAAACATCAGTGATCCACCTCTTTGCTTTACAGTAGTAATGGTGTTCCTTTCATCATAGGCCTTGTTGACCTCTCTCCAAATTTAATGTTTATCGTTGTGGCCAAAAAGTTCAATTTTGGTGTCATCACTCCAAATTACCTTGTTCCATAAGTTTTGAGGCTTTTCTTTGTCCTGTTTTGCGTATTGTAGGCGAGATACTTAGTGGCATTTGCGCAGTAATGGCTTTATTCTGGCGACTTGACCATGCAGCCCATTTTTCTTCAAGTGCCTCCTTATTGTGCATCTTGAAACAGCCACACTGCTAGTTTTCAGAGTCCAGTATTTCAGCTAATGTTATTTGTGGGGTTTTCTTTGCATCCCGAACAATTTTCCTGGCAGTTGTGGATGGAATATTTGTTGGTCTACCTGACTGGTTTTGTTTTTACAGAGCCCTGATTTTCCATTTGTTAATCACAGTTTGAATGCTGCTGACTGGCATTATCAATTCCTTGGATATCTTTTTGTATCCCTTTCCCTGGGCCGGCGTCAGCACCCGGTGCACCCGGGCAGGTGCTGGGGCCACTCACAGTCGGGGACACCGGCATGCTATGGGGGCCCGATGCCTGTGCCAGTACCGGGGCCGGTGCCTCGAGCAGAGCAGCGGCCAGTGAGGAGAGGTGAGTATTTCATTTTTTATGTTTGGCACAATATATGGAGACCATCATATGGGACCCATCATACACTGGAGTATCATATATGGGGCCCATCATACACTGGTGCATCATATATGGGGCCCATTATATATGGAGCATTATATGGGGCCCATAATATAGTGGAGCATCATATATAGGTCCATTACATATGAAGCATTATATGGGGCCCATCATGCACTGAAACATCATATGTGGAGCCCATCATATACTGGAGCATCATATGGGGCCCATTATATATGGAACATCATATGGGGCCCATTATATATGGAACATCATATGGGGCCCATTATATATGGAGCATCATTTGGGGCCTATTATATATGGAGCATCTTATAGGGTCCATTATATATGGAGCATTATATGGGGTCCATTATATATGGAGCATTATAAAGGGCTCATTATTCTGTATGTGGTGATCATAATACTGTATGGAGCAATATCCTGCTTTGTGTAGTTGAAGAATTACTCCAGATGTCTTTCACTTAATCTGAGCACTTACAGTTCACTAGAGCAGATCAATAGTAGATAAATATAATGAAGTGATTTCATGTGGTATTGACATATATTAACCACTTCAGGACATGGCAATTTTCCATTTTTTCCTCCACGTATTTCAAGAGTCGCTACTTTTTTCCATCTAGCCGTATGAGGGCTTGTTTTTTTGTGGGACAAGTTATACATTTGACTGATACCATTCATTTTTTCATATAATGTACTGGAAAATGTGAAATAAATTGCAAGTGCATTAAAATTGCAAAAAACTGCAATTCCACAATTGCTTTTTATTTACCATGTTCGCTATAAATTAAAATTAACCTGGCAAAATTCTCTAGGTCAGTATGAGTGCACAGATACCAAACATGTAAATGCTTTTTTATTTAAATGGTGAAAAAAATTGGAAATTTGTAAAAAAAAAATAATTGCTCTTGTAGCCATTTTCTGAGACCTGTAACGTTTTAATGTTTTAGGAAATAGGGCAGTATGAGGACTTACTTTTTGCACCCTGAGTGGATGTTTTACTGATATCATGTTGTGGTAGAAACAATACTGTACCACCTCTTATTGCATTTCATTGCAATTTTGCGGCTTCCAAAAAAGCATAATTTTGGCGTTTTGATTTTTTTTCTCTTTTGCGCCCTTTATGAATAATTTCCTTTACTTTACATTTTGAATGGGGAAAAAGGGAGGTGATTTGAACTTTTTTTATTTTTGCAATGTTTTTTGTATTTATTAGTCTCCTTGGGGTATTTGAAGCTGCGATCATCTGATCGCTTGTGCTATTCACAGCATTGAATCAGCACTGCTTTGTATAGAAAAAATCACAATCTCCTATGATCGCCACCTAAATGCACAGGAGGATCATAATGATAGGCATGGGCATGTGGTCTTTAGCAGACCTCCAGCTGTCATGACAACCTGTCGGCACACTGCGATCATATTATGGGTGCGCCCATGGTAGTGTGGAATGCTGGCACATGTTAAGTGCCACTAACAACGAGATTTAACACTTGATTAAATCAGCCATCATTTGCCGGGAAAGATGCAGGCTCAGACAGCGAGTCCACATCAAAAGCAGGGCCACCAGATATGGCGTACATGTAAGTCATATGTCTTGAAGGCGTCACGTTTCGACCTCTATAGTAGGACCCATACTATAAATACTTGTCTATATTGTTAAGGATCGAGTTCCCGCTGCTGCACATGGGGAATCTCGAACCAGTCCCGCTGCGGTCCCCCATCCATCTCCGGCCGCAGTGGAACCTGCTCAGCAGAGACGTCGGTCCCAGCGTTTTGCCCGGTATAGTACTGTGCAGAGACTTGCTGCTGTCGCTCCTGGTTCCTCTGTTGTAACCAGTGTTGGAGCAGGCAGATTTGGGACTAAGTCCTCTGCTTCTCCATCTGAGCATGCCCAGGATAAGATCACTTAATGGAGATCAGGGGTCACATGCTCAGGTACTGCAACAACTCCTATTGGTCCGCCAGAAAGGTCCTGAAACTGCTTGTGTTCTGAAACAGTTTCTCATTGGTCCTTTTCTGGAAGGTCTTGTAGTTTCTGCTATAAAAGGGTTGCATGGCCGCATGGCCATGCGCTAGTATCAATCCTGTTATGTGCTTTGCACCAGTGTGGTCATGTATGCATGCGGTTAGGGCTCGGCTGAAATAAGCCCCTAGAATACCGGTACCTCCGGTGAGGAGTTTTGTATGTACGTATTCAGGGCTTGGCTGAGATAGCCTCTAGAATACCGGCTACTCTGGTGAGGAGATGGTTGTTTGCGTTACTGTCTGCATGACCACGGACTGCTATCCGCTCTGCAGTTATCTGTGTACTCCTGTGGGGCTAACAGGACACAGTCTCTACCACAGCGACTCTGTGCAATAACAGAGTTCGCTCATACCGCCATATTGTGCAACAGCGTCTATATCAGCGACTCTGTGGAGAAACAGAGCTCGCTTATACCCCTATGTTGTGCCATCTTACTAGCAGCAGGGTCTGCCTGCACGGTGGACCCCAGGCTGCGAACGCACCTTCTATTGATATTTAATTGGTGCGTTCCGCAACCTTTAACATATATTATATTGTTTTGTGCTTTTTTATGTACTACTTTGCAATGGGTATTGCTGACACCTGAATGCAATAATCAGAGGGGTGCCCATACTTTTGCCAGTACATTCTAGATCTGCAACTGTCTTTTTTTTTATTAAGTTGGGAAAGCTGAAAGTTGTTTCTTAAGAAGAGTTACCTCAACATTTAACAAACAAATGATTATCTAATATCAATATTTAATTTGATTCAACATTTTAATGAAAGTTTTGCTCACAAACAGACAGAGTATAGCTTGTTTTTTGCTCACTTAGCCATAAATAATAACACTCCAGTTGGTCTGATGTTTAGAGGGTTTTTTTAAACATTACAGCAGCTTAATAATCACGATTGTTGGAAAAATGTTTTTGCTTCAGAAAGAAAATGTTTCTTTTGCAGGAAATTAACATGCTATTTTGTATAAATATGCTGAATATCTGAACACTGGCTTTTGCCTAAAGCATATTCTGCTTAGAGAAAATAGAATTTAAATTAGCTTGAACTTACAGGTCTTTGATGTAAGTATCTGACTTGCTGATCTTGTGTGGGTCACACACTGTCTCTTTGCAACATCTTTTTAATAGCCAGCAAATATGTAAAGGATAATGTGTTTTACAGCAAAAGTATCAAAACAGTAGGGCAAAGAGGTGCGCAAACTGATGTTGAAGGTGTAAATCAATGCATAGTGCAGTACAAAGGTAATGGATAGCTCAAATTTTATGCATTATGGTAAAGGAGAGGTTTTAAGACAAAATCAATGTGCTCTATATGTGTGTAGTTTGCTGATTAGAAATGTGGATTAGTTTGTCAGTTTTGAATGTGTGAATTATTCTCAATCTGTTTCTGTGACTGAGCCAATTGTTTTTAGAATTAAAGAAGCTGTAAACAAAAGTTTGCTTAGCACTTGGAGAGTGAAGTACTATTCCAAGCTATTACTGTAGGGAAGTTAGACGCTAATAGGCATATGATTTATATGGTTTCTGGGATAGCAATATTGATGGCATGGTATTAAAAAGAACTGGTCATTGCCATTTTGCATGTTAAAGTAAAGGCATGGCTGTAATGGTGCTGATATACAGAATTAATAGATAGATACCTTTAGTGAAAAAATCTTCATGGTGATCCTTCTTTAATTACAGTTTGGTGTAATAAACTTTATGTGCATAGGGGCGTCACTGTGGGTTGGGTCTTAAGCTTCTGCACTGCCCCCTCCACCTGTATCAGATGTATGTTTGACATATCTTCATTAAAATGGTGCCGGTGGTGGCGCATGCGCAGATTAAGATATTTGCTCAATGACATCTTTTAGAGTTTTTATTGACCCGTGATCTTAATCTGCTCATGCAACTCTACCAGCTACATTTTACTGAAGACCACCTGCAGATCAATGTGCGCAACTGCTGCGTCCAATGACATTTTACTGAAGACTGCTGAGAGATCAATCTGCAAAAGTGTCACACGCGCAAAAATGGCATTGGCAAATGTGGTACCCCAGAGTCCGGTTGCCACGGTGACATTGCCTCACTCTAAGGGGTGATGTCATGCCTGGAGCAGGGGGGGTCCCCATGCCAGGTAACACAGTGTACATGTCAACTCCTGCTTCAGGTCAGAAAGGGGAGCTTCCTTATTAATTCTGGTGGGGTTAGTGAGTCAGAAAGAGGTCAGCTGAGAAAGTAAACAGGAGAGTTGTCATGGAAATGGGAGCCAGCTGAAGCTTAAGGGAGTGAAAGTTAGTGGGAGTGCTGAGGTAAGGAGATTGTTCTGGAAAGAGTCAGTCAGGAGTTGGTCTGGGGAGAGGGAAGGGACTGGAGCAGAGATAAGAGCTCAGGAACATAAAAACTGTGTAAAGCTGACCCCAGAGCGGAGCGCTGACAAAAAGGATGCCAGAATCTTTGGCTGGGCGGGTTCTCTACGCCCTGACAGCCGAATCTGGAGGGCAGGGGGACTTGTTATGTTTCGGTAGCTAAGGAGAAATTGCAAAAATAGCCAAAGAAGCAATACAGTCATGGTCAAAAGTTTTGAGAATGATACAAATATTATATTTTCACATGATCTGCTGCCCTCTGATTTTTATGTGTGTTTGACAGATGTTTTTATCACAGACAGAAATATAATTGCAAACATATGAGTAACAAAAGCTTATATTGACAGTTAGAATGAGTTAATGCAGCAAGTCAATATTTGCAGAGTTGACCCTTTTTCTTCAGGACCTCTGCAATTCTCCCTGGCATGCTCTCAATCAACTTCTGGACCAAATCCTGACTGATAGCAGTCCATTCTTGCACAATCAATGCTTTCATTTTGTCAGAATTTTTAGGTTTTTGTTTGTCCACCCGTCTCTTGATGATTGACCACAAGTTCTCAATGGGATTAAGATCTGGGGAGTTTCCAGGCCATGGACCCAAAATCTCTATGTTTTGTTCCCTGAGCCATTTAGTTATCACCTTTGCTTTATGGCAATGTGCTCCATCATGCTGGAAAAGGCATTGTTGATCGCCAAACTGCTCTTGGAGGGTTGGGAGAAGATGCTCTTGGAGGACATTCTGGTACCATTCTTTATTCATGGCTGTGATTTTAGGCAAGACTGTGAGAGAGCCGATTCCCTTGGCTGAGAAGCAACCCCACACATGAATGGTTTCAGGATGCTTAACTGTTGGCATGAGACAAGACTGGTGGTAGCGCTCACCTTGTCTTCTCCGAATGAGGCGTTTTCCTGATGTCCCTAATAGAGTTGAGCGATACTTTCCGATATCCTAAAGTATCGGAATCGGAATGGTATCGCCGATATCACTAAAATATCGGCGATACCCGATACCGATACCGGAAGTCCCATGTAAGTCTATGGGAACAAAATATCGCAACTAAAAAAAACCCATTCTTTCCTTGTAAACACTAAATATACACACATAGAATACATATATATATATATACATGTCATTGTGACATATATATATACATTATGTATAGTTTATACACTTCTACATAGTAAAATATCCTCTCATTCAATTGCCGGGTAAAGCCGGCTTCAGTGAAAAGACAGAAGCACCCGACATGAAATGACACTTGGTGTACATAGGGTTAACCATGTCTTTTCATGTCGTTTGCTATCTGATTTGCACAAACAATTAAATCAGACTATGTGTGCAAAATTTCACACCTGTAGGGGTTAATTAAAGGTGTAAATTCGTTGTAAAAAAAACGGACTTTTTTTGCTACGAATTTACACCTTTAATTAACCCCTACAGGTGTGAAATTTTGCACACATAGTCTGATTTAATTGTTTGTGCAAATTAGGCTGGAGTCACACACAACCACAAAAAATCGGTCCGTTTTAGACGGTCGACAATCGGATCAAAATAAAAACATCACACATCCTTCTGGCATCCGATTTTCCTTCAAAGATGCGATTTAATCGCATGTGTGTGTACCTTGTAACATCCGATTTTCATCCGACTTGCGAGATTTTCTCGCAGGCTTGCAAAACTGACATATAATGGATCCAAAAGAATAGTATTTAAATGCCAAAAGAAAGAATAGATATATACACATATATATATATATATATATATATATATATATATGTCATTGTGACATATATATATATACATATATTTATAGTTCTTACACTTCTACATACTGTTATAGCCGCTAATTCAATTGCCGGCTTCAGTGAAATCACAGAAGCCGACATGAAATGATACATTGTTTCCACACATTTAACCATGTAATTTCATGTATTTTTATATATGTTTGAAACATACAATTACATGAGTATATGTGTGCTAAATTTCAGACATGTAGGGGTTAATTAAAGGTGTAAATTCGTTGTAAAAAAAACGGACTTTTTTTGCTACGAATTTACACCTTTAATTAACCCCTACAGGTGTGAAATTTTGCACACATAGTCTGATTTAATTGTTTGTGCAAATTAGGCTGGAGTCACACACAACCACAAAAAATCGGTCCGTTTTAGACGGTCGACAATCGGATCAAAATAAAAACATCACACATCCTTCTGGCATCCGATTTTCCTTCAAAGATGCGATTTAATCGCATGTGTGTGTACCTTGTAACATCCGATTTTCATCCGACTTGCGAGATTTTCTCGCAGGCTTGCAAAACTGACATATAATGGATCCAAAAGAATAGTATTTAAATGCCAAAAGAAAGAATAGATATATACACATATATATATATATATATATATATATATATATGTCATTGTGACATATATATATATACATATATTTATAGTTCTTACACTTCTACATACTGTTATAGCCGCTAATTCAATTGCCGGCTTCAGTGAAATCACAGAAGCCGACATGAAATGATACATTGTTTCCACACATTTAACCATGTAATTTCATGTATTTTTATATATGTTTGAAACATACAATTACATGAGTATATGTGTGCTAAATTTCAGACATGTAGGGGTTAATTAAAGGTGTAAATTCGTTAAAAAAAAATGCGTGGGCTCCCGCTGTATTTTCTCCACCAGACAGACAAAGCAAGCGAGTGGGGGCAGATAATAATAGCCTAGGGAGGGTACATTTTTTTTGTGCCCCCCCCTGGCTACTAACATCTGCCCCCAGACACCCCAGAAAGGGCAAATCTATAATTAGATTCGCCCTTTCTGGCACTTTGCCCGTCTATTCCCATTGCCCTGTAGCGGTGGCGAATGGGTTAATAAGGGGTTAAAATGACCTTGCAATTGAAAGGTCACTTTAAGCCAGGTTAATAATTGATAGCTGTCAATTAGGCAACTATCAATTATTAATCCTATTGTATGAAAGAAAAATCAAACACACACACTTTAATAAAAAATAAGTTTAATGAAATAATCACACAGTTTTTGACCATATTTTATTTTCCTGCTAAAACCATTTCCTGTAATAAAAATAAAATAAAAAAGCAAAATTATACTTACCAATCCGATGTACAGTCAGGTCCCACGGTGTAATCCATCAGAAAGGGTTAACAGGTTAAAGGTCGCAGAGAGCTAATAATGCTGTCTCAGACCTGTATTCCCCTGAATGAATAACTTCCTCTCCCAGCGAAAGTAGAGGAATAGATTCATGAATGGAGCTTAATTGATTTATTGCCAATTTAACTGTAGTGACCTGACCTAAAGGGAAAGTGGACACAATCAATTAAGCTTCATTCATGAAACACATCCTCTCCTGTCGCCAGGAGAGGAACTTATTCATTCATGAGCTTTGAGCTGAGCATGCAGGATTACTTGCACTGCTTGGCTCAAAGCTAGTTAACCCTTTGTGAAGGATTACAGCGTGGGACGTGACAGATCGGCGGAATAGGTAAGAATAATGTTGTTTTATTTCTTTTTCTTTATTTTAGGAGATCAATGGCTTCGCACGGATTTAGTGTAAAATAAAATATGGTCAAAAAAATGTGTTTTTATTTCATTAAAATTATTTATTCTTAAAGTGTGTGTGTTTTTTTATTTACTTCAATAGGATTAATAATTGATAGTTGTCTAATTGACAGCTATCAATCATTAACCTGCCTTAAAGGTCACCTTTCAATTGCAAGGTGACAGTAAGGTGAGATTAACCCATTCGCCACCGCTACAGGGCAATGGGAATAGACGGGCAAAGTGCCAGAAAGGGCGAATCTAATTATAGATTTGCCCTTTCTGGGGTGTCTGGGGGCAGATGTTAGTAGCCAGGGGGGCACAAAAAAATGCACCCTCCCTGGGCTATTATTATCTGCCCCCACTCGCTTTGCTTTGTCTGTCTGGTGGAGAAAATACAGCGGGAGCCCACGCATTTTTTTCAACGAAATTACACCTTTAATTAACCCCTACATGTCTGAAATTTTGCACAAATACACTCATGTAATTGTATGTTTCAAACATATATAAAAATACATGAAATTACATGGTTAAATGTGTGGAAACAATGTATCATTTCATGTCGGCTTCTGTGATTTCACAAAACCCGGCAATTGAATTAGCGGCTATTACAGTATGTAGAAGTCTAGGAACTATAAATATATGTATATATACATGTCACAATGACATGTATATATATATGTATGTGTTCTATGTGTATATATCTATTCTTTCTAGTCTTTATTAAAGCTGTCAGTGTGATTTTACAGTATAGGCGGGGATGAATTGCCGGCTTTTCTAAAGGACACCGATGCGATTTCATCGCAAGTCACACAGTGTGGTCCGTTTGTAATCAGATTTTTCATCGCTCCCATAGACTTGCATTGGCGATTGTCGACCGACAATCGGTGACAGTGGCAGCATGCTGCGATTGTACACGGACGTTTAAAACGGACCACAAAAAATCTGATACTGGGAGCTGCTCCATAGATTAACATAGGTCCGACTGCAATGCGATATTTCATCGCATTGCAGTCGTCCGATTTTGTCGCCAGTGTGACTCCGGCCTTAGATAGCAAAGGACATGAAAAGACATGGTTAACCCTATGTACACCAAGTGTCATTTCATGTCACCCGACATGAAATGACACTTGGTGTACATAGGGTTAACCATGTCTTTTCATGTCCTTTGCTATCTAATTTGCACAAACAATTAAATCAGACTATGTGTGCAAAATTTCACACCTGTAGGGGTTAATTAAAGGTGTAAATTCGTTGTAAAAAAAACGGACTTTTTTGCTACGAATTTACACCTTTAATTAACCCCTACATGTCTGAAATTTAGCACACATATACTCATGTAATTGTATGTTTCAAACATATATAAAAATACATGAAATTACATGGTTAAATGTGTGGAAACAATGTATCATTTCATGTCGGCTTCTGTGATTTCACTGAAGCCGGCAATTGAATTAGCGGCTATAACAGTATGTAGAAGTGTAAGAACTATAAATATATGTATATATATATATGTCACAATGACATATATATATATATATATATATATATATATATGTGTATATATCTATTCTTTCTTTTGGCATTTAAATACTATTCTTTTGGATCCATTATATGTCAGTTTTGCAAGCCTGCGAGAAAATCTCGCAAGTCGGATGAAAATCGGATGTTACAAGGTACACACACATGCGATTAAATCGCATCTTTGAAGGAAAATCGGATGCCAGAAGGATGTGTGATGTTTTTATTTTGATCCGATTGTCGACCGTCTAAAACGGACCGATTTTTTGTGGTTGTGTGTGACTCCAGCCTAATTTGCACAAACAATTAAATCAGACTATGTGTGCAAAATTTCACACCTGTAGGGGTTAATTAAAGGTGTAAATTCGTAGCAAAAAAAGTCCGTTTTTTTTACAACGAATTTACACCTTTAATTAATCCCTACAGGTGTGAAATTTTGCACACATAGTCTGATTTAATTGTTTGTGCAAATCAGATAGCAAACGACATGAAAAGACATGGTTAACCCTATGTACACCAAGTGTCATTTCATGTCGGGTTCTGCATTTTCACAAAAGCCTGCAATTGAATTAGCGGCTATTATACTATGTAGAAGTGTATGAACTACAAATATAAATATATATATATATGTGTCACAAATTCAATGACATGTATATATATATATGAGGTGTAAAATTGCTGAAAAAAAATGCGTGGGCTCCCGCCCTATTTTCGCAACCAGACAGACAAAGCCAGTGAGTGGGGGCAGATAATAATAGCCCAGAGAGGGACCATTATTTTTGCCCCCCCCGGCTACTAACATCTGCCCCCAGACACCCCAGGAAAGACAAATCTATAATTAGATTCGCCCTTTCTGGCACTTTGCCCGTCTATTCCCATTGCCCTGTAGCGGTGGCGAATGGGTTAATATGGGGTTAAAGCCACCTTGCTATTGAAAGGTGACCTTAAGCCAGGTTAATAATTGAGAGCTGTCAATTAGACAACTATCAATTATTAATCCTATTGCATGAAATAAAAATAAAACACACACACTTTAATTAAAAATCATTTTAATGAAATAAAGACACATGTTTTTGACCATCTTTTATTTTACTGCAAAAACCATTTCCTGTAATAAAAATAAAATAAAAAAGCAAAATTATTCTTACCTATCCCATGCACAGTCAGGTCCCACGGTGTAATCCTTCAGAAAGGGTTAATGTTTACTGCAGGGACCGCAGCTAATGCTGCAGCCTCACAGTAAACCCCAAATGAATGAGTTCCTCTCCTGCCTGACAGGAGAGTAAAGGCTGGGTGTCACATAACGATACACCAGCGATCCCGACAACGATATGCACTTGTCAGGATCGCTGGTGTATCGCTACATGATCGCTGCTGAGCTGCCAAACAGGCAGCGATCTGGGACAGCGACACTGCGGGTAACATCGCTTAAGGGCCCGTCTCACATAGCGATATCGCTACCGAGATCGCTGCTGAGTCACTAGTTTTGTGACGCAGCAGCGAGCTCACCAGCGATATCGCTGTGTGTGACATTCAGCGACGATCAGCCCCCTGCCGAGTATCGCTGATCGTCGCTGAAATGTCAGGACCTTTTTTTGATCGCTGGTTTCCCTCTGACAGGCACGCATCGCTGCGTGTGACAGGCGGGAGACCAGCGATCCGCTGGTAACCAAGGTACACAGCGGGTTTCCAGGCACCGCGCAGCGCTTGGAAACCCGCTGTGTACCTTGGATACCAGCTCCCTGCATCAGGGCGCTGGTATCCAAGGTACACAGCGGGTTTCTAGGCACAGCCCCGCGCCTGGAAACCCGCTGTGTACCTTGGTTACCAGCGGATCGCTGGTCTCCCGCCTGTCACACGCAGCGATGTGTGCCTGTCAGCGGGAAACCAGCGATCAAAGGTCCTGACATTTCAGCGACGATCAGCGATACCCGGCAGGGGGGCTGATCGTCGCTGAATGTCACACACAGCGATATCGCTGGTGAGCTTGCTGCTGCGTCACAAAACTAGTGACTCAGCAGCGATCTCGGTAGCGATATCGCTATGTGAGACGGGCCCTTAAGTGGAAAGCTTAATTGATTGCTTTCCACTTTCACTTCAGGTCAGCCAGGGACACAATCAGTGACGTCAGAGGGAACTGATTAACAAAAATAGGGGTTCCCTTCGAAAAAAAAATGGCGTGGGGTCCCCCCTATTTTTGTTAACCAGCCAGATGAAGCAGACCGCTGAGGCCTGGATTTTCAGGCTGTTAAGGAGCCAAGATCCATGGACCTTGCCAGCCTGATAATACCAGGCCACAGCAGTCTGTATATCTTGGCTGATTAACAAAAATAGGGGATCCCCTCGAAAAAAATTGGCGTGGGGTCCCCCCTATTTTTGTTAACCAGCCAGATGAAGAAAACCGCTGAGGCCTGGATTTTCAGGCTGTTAAGGAGCCAAGATCCATGGACCTTGCCAGCCTGATAATACCAGGCCACAGCAGTCTGCATATCTTGGCTGATTAACAAAAATAGGGGATCCCCTCGAAAAAAATTGGCGTGGGGTCCCCCCTATTTTTGTTAACCAGCCAGATGAAGCAGACCGCTGAGGCCTGGATTTTCAGGCTGTTAAGGAGCCAAGATCCATGGACCTTGCCAGCCTGATAATACCAGGCCACAGCAGTCTGCATATCTTGGCTGATTAACAAAAATAGGGGATCCCCTTGAAAAAAATTGGCGTGGGGTCCCCCTATTTTTGTTAACCAGCCAGATGAAGCAGACCGCTGAGGCCTGGTTTTTCAGGCTGGTAAGGATCCAATATCCATGGACCTTGCAAGCCTGATAATACCAGGCCACAGCAGTCTGCTTAGCTTGGCTGGTTAACAAAAATAGGGGATCCCCTCGAAAAAAAAACGGCGTGGGGATCCCCCCTATTTTTGTTAACCAGCCAAGTAAAATGCAGACTGCTGCGGCCTGGTATTAAAAGACTGTCAAGGCCCATGGATTTTGGCCCTCAACAGCCTGATAATACCAGGCTACAGCAGCCCCACATTTGGCGCATCAAAAGATGTGCCAATTGTGGCACTTTACCCGGCTCTTCCCACTTGCCCTGTAGCGGTGGCAAGCGGGGTAATAAGGGGTTATTGTCACCGTTGATTGCACGGTGACAATAAGCCCGGTTAATAATGGAGAGGTGTCAATAAGACACCGATCCATTATTAATCCCAAAGTTATTAAATGTATAAAAAAAAGACACAGCAAGAAAAAAGTCTTTTAATGAAATAAAAGAGACAACACAGTTTTCATTTCTTTTATTACTCTCTCAATCCTGCGACGCCATCGATCTCCTGTAAAAAAAGAAAAAAAACAAACCAACAGTATACCACCTGTCCGACGCAGTCCATAACGATAGTCCCACGACGATCCAGCTCTGCTACATCGCAATGACAGGCAGAGCCTGTCATTGCAACGCAGCACAGCTGATTACCTGCTTCCCCGGCGGTGACGTCATCGGACTGACTGCTTTACGGCCGCGATTACCCAGCAGTCACTGCAGTTATCGCGAGAAACTGCATGTGACCGCCGGGGAAAGAAGATGGCGGCCATGAAGCAGTGCAGGACGTGACCGCCGGAGATCTTCTGCCAGGTAAGTGCCGCTGACTCCTGACAGACCCGACCGACGGACACTGACAGTGACAGTGACAATCCCGATTCCGGTATCCGATAAGACGAAAATATCGGAACTCGGAATCGGAATTCCGATACAGCTAATATCGGCCGATACCCGATATTTGCAGTATCGGAATGCTCAACACTAGTCCCTAACAATCGAAAAGGGGATTCATCAGAGAAAATAACTTTACCCAGTCCTCAGCAGTCCACTGCCTGTACCTTTTGCAGAATATCAGTCTGTCCATGATGTTTTTTCTGGAGAGAAGTGGCTTTTTTCCTGCCCTCCTTGAGACCAGGCCTTGCTCCAAGAGTCTCCGCCTCACAGTGCGTGCAGTTGCACTCACACCTGCCTGCTGCCATTCCTGAGCAAGCTCTGCACTGCTGGTAGCTCGATCCCGCAGCTGAAACACTTTTAAGAGACGGTCCTGGCGCTTGCTGGTCTTTCTTGGGCGCCCTGAAGCCTTTTTGGCAACAATGGAACCTCTCTCCTTGAAGTTCTTGATGATGCGATAGATTGTTGACTGAGGTGCAATCTTTCTAGCTGCGATACTCTTCCCTGTTAGGCCATTTTTGTGCATTGCAATGATGACTGCACGTGTTTCTTTAGAGCTAACCATGGTTAACAGAAGAGAAACAATGATGCCAAGCACCAGCCTCCTTTTAAAGTGTCCAGTGGTGTCATTCTTACTTAATCATGACAGATTGATCTCCAACCATATCCTCATCAACACCCACACCTGTGTTAATGGAGCAATCACTGAAAAGAGGTTAGCTGGTCCTTTTAAGGCAGGGCTGCAATGATGTTGAAATGTGTTTTGGGGGATAAAGTTCATTTTCTAGCCAAATATTGACTTTGCAAGTAATTGCTGTTAATCTGATCACTCTTTATAACATTCTGGAGTATAAGCAAATTGCCATTAGAAAAAGTGAAGCAGTAGACTTTGTAAAAATTAATATTTGTGTCATTCTCAAAACTTTTGTCCATGACTGTACACCAGAGAGGCTGGAAACTATTGGATTGCAGGACCCTAAAATAACCGCTACACTAGAAGTAGCCGTGGAGCGTACCTACGGTGATCCTAGATGCCTCTTCACAGCTGGAGAGATAGCTACACCTAAAGGCAGAAAGATGAATGCTATTTGCCCCGTAGCAGAATTCCCAAAGAAATAGGAAGCCCCCAAACATGTAATGGCGGTCAGACCAGAAGAAAATACGAACACAGACAGAAAATAGAATGAGCAAACGCTGGGGCCCAATCGGTCTAGATAGAAAAGTATAGGAAAGAATTCTGACTGCAACTAAAAAAAAAAACCCTGACAAAAATACCAACACTTCTGATTAACAAAAACCTGAGATCACACGATCTCTACCAACTAAATCAGATCTCTTATGTAACACACAGCAATTCAGCAAATAAAAAGTGACATAGGAACAGAGCAAAAGTGCAAACACAAACTGAGCACAATTGCAGCGCCAGGCCCCAAAAGGGGACCTGTCTGAAGTCTACTGCAAGCAGCAAACCAGCAAGGAAAATCCAACCAGAGGAAAAAAAACAGCAAATCACTTATCTGAATGAGAGCAGGAATGCAAGCTGAGCTCCAAGCAAGAACAGGAAGAACAATTGATTACCGGCAAGGCTGAAGGGAGTTCAGGTCACTTATATCAGACCATTCAGAACCAGCTGAAGGCCATTCAGCAATTGGTTCATTACCCTCAGCAACCACCGGAGGGAGCCCCAACTCAGACGTCGCCTCCAGAGTATTCACAACAGTACCCCCCTTGAGGAAAGGTCACCGAACCCACACCTGCGCAACCAGGCCGATCAGGATGAGCTCGATGATTGGCATGGATCAGTCTCCCAGCATGGATGTCCGAAGCAAACACCCAAGAATTGTCCTCCTGACCATAACCTCTCCACTTAACCAAATACTGGAGTTTCCGTCTAGTAAAACGAGAATCCAATATTTTCTCAACCATATACTCCAAATTGCCCTCAAGCAAAACAGGGTCGGGAGGCACAGCCATAGGAACCACTGGCTCGACAAACCTCTTCAATAAGGACTTGTGGAACACGTTATGGATCTTAAATGTCCCTGGAAGAAGCAAACGGAAGGAAACCGGATTAATAATTTCCATGATCTTATAAGGTCCAATGAACCTTGGCTTAAATTTTGGAGATGCAACCTTCATAGGGATATTTCTTGACGACAACCAAACCAAGTCCCCCACTTTCAAACGAGGACCATCAGTCCTATGCCGGTTGGCAAACCGCTGGCCTTCTCTTGAGAGAGAGACAACCTCTCCACTACCTGGTCCCAAATCTGCTGCATACGCTCCACAATAGAGTCAACCCCCGGGCAGACAGAAGCCTCTGCCTGTCCTGAAGAAAATCAAGGGTGAAACCCAGAATTGCAGAAAAATGGAGACATCAAGGTGGCAGAGCTAGCCCTATTATTAAGAGCAAACTGAGCCAAAGGCAAAAAAGAGACCCAGTCATCTTGATCAGCAGACACAAAACATCTCAAATAAGTCTCCAATTTCTGGTTTGTTCTCTCGGTTTGTCCCTTGGTCTGAGGGTGAAATGCAGAAAGAAAGATAACTGATCACCAAGTTTAGAACAAAATGTCCTCCAAAATCTGGAAACAAACTGGACTCCTCTGTCAGACACAATGCTCTCCAGAATGCCATGTAACCGAACCATGTGCTGAAAGAACAAAGGCACCAATTTGGAGGAGGAAGGCAACTTAGGTAATGGCACAAGATGTATCATCTTGGAAAACCTATCACAGATTACCCAGATAACGGTCATTCTCTGAGAGACAGGGAGGTCGGAAATAAAATCCATAGAAATATGGGTCCATGGCCTCTTGGGTACAGGTAATGGCATTAACAAACCACTAGAACGAGAGCAAGGCTTGGAACGAAAGCAAGTCCCACAGTACTGCACAAAGTCTCTGACGTCACGAGACAAAGTAGGCCACCAAAAGGACCGACTCACCAAGTCTCTGGTACCAAAAATCCGGGGATGACCAGCCAACGCGGAACAATGAATCACAGACATCACACTCTTCTTCCACTGGTCTGGGACAAACAATTTCCCAACATGGCAGCATTCAGGTTTATCCTCCTGTCACCCCTCCAGAGCAAGTCTCAATTTGGGCGAGATGGCGGATTGAACTACACCCTCTTTCAAAATAACAGCAGGATCAGATAAATCAGGAGAATCTGCATAGAAACTCCTCGAAAGGGCATCCGCCTTAACATTCTTAGTGCCCTGAAGAAAAGAAACCACAAAATTAAAACGTGTGAAAAACAAGGCCCACCTGGCCTGTCTAGGATTAAATTGCTTGGCTGATTCGAGATAAACAAGGTTCTTTTGGTCCGTGAGGACCACCACCTGATGTTTGGCTCCTTCCAGCCAATGTCTCCACTCTTCAAAGGCCCACTTCATGGCCAATAACTCCCGATTACCCACGGCATAATTACGTTCAGTTGGATAAAATTTTCGAGAGAAAAAGGCACAAGGGTTACTCTTAGAGGTCTCTGGATCCCTCTGGGACAAAACGGCACCTGCCCCAATCTCAGAGGCATCAACCTCCACCTGAAACGGCAGAGAAACATCAGGCTGCCATAGAACAGGAGCAGAAATGAATCTCTGCTTAAGTTCCTGAAACGCAGTAATTTCCTCAGGAGGCCAATTCACCACATCAGAACCCTTTTTGGTCAAATCAGTCAATGGTTTAACAATACCGGAGAAATTACCAATAAATTTACGATAAAAATTGGCAATACCCAAAAATTTCTGAAGATCCTTCAATGAAGTAGGTTGAGCCCAATCACAGATGGCCTGAACTTTGACCGGGTCCATTTCAATAACAGACGGAGACAAAATGAATCCCAGAAATGAGACCTTCTGTACGCCAAAAAGACACTTTGATCCCTTCACATACAGTGCATTCTCTCTCAAAATCTGGAACACAGTCCGAACATGTTTCACATGAGAGTCCCAGTCATTGGAAAAAATCAAGATATCATCCAAATAAACAATCAGAAATTTATTCACAAAATCCCTGAAAATATCATTCATGAAGGATTGGAAGACGGAAGGAGCATTAGTGAGCCCAAAAGGCATCACTAGGTACTCAAAATGCCCCTCTGGGGTATTAAACGCCGTCTTCCATTCTTCCCCATGATTAATGCGAATAAGGTTATACGCCCCCCTAAGGTCAAGCTTGGTAAACCAACTAGCACTTTTCACCCTGGAAAACAGATCAGAAATCAAGGGTAACGGATATTGATACTTCACATTGATCTTATTCAAGAGACGATAATCAATACATGGCCTCAATGAACCATCCTCTTTGGCCACAAAGAAAAAATCGGCTCCCAAGGGTGAAGAGGATGGTCTGATATGACCCTTCTCCAATGACTCCTTGATATAAGATCACATAGCATCGTGTTCAGGTACAGACAAGTTAAAAAGGCGACCTTTAGGAAATTTGCCACCAGGCACTAATTCAATAGTGCAAACATAGCTTTTGTGAGGGGGAAAGGATGCAGATTTACTTTCACTAAATACATCTGAAAAATCAGTCAAATAGTCAGGAACATCCTGAGACTGGGGAGAGGCAGAAAAAACAGGAGTGTCAGCATTAACACATTGGCAGCCCCAACTGGTCACAGACACAGATTTCAAATCCAAAACAGGATTATGAGACTGTAACAAAGGGAAACCTAGTACAATAATGTCATGCAGATTATACAGCACCAGAAATTTGCAACTCTCCTGATGATCTGGTTCAACCCTCATTATCACCTGAGTAGAAAACTGGGGTTTATTCTCCGCCAAAAGGGTAGAATCAATGCCCAGTAGGGGAATAGACTTCCGCAGGGGTATCATGGGAAACCCACAACGTTTGGCAAAGTCAAAATCCATCAGGTTAATAGCTGCTCCTGAATCAACAAAAGCCTGAGCAGAAAATGTGGACAGTGAGCAAATCAGGGTAACAGTAAACAGAAATTTAGTCTGAACACTACCCAAGTCAACTAAGCGTGCAAAACGTCTTCCCCACTTAGGCAGACTGAAATAACATGTGAGGCGTCACCACAGTAGAAAAATAACCCATTGCGCTTTCGAAACTCATGACGCTGTGCCCCAGAAGTCACTCTATCACACTGCATGGGCTCAGAAGCTGGCTCACAAGGCAACACTATCTCACGCATACCTCTGCGCTCACGCAAACGTCTGTCAATTTAAATAGCCAATGACATAGAATCATTGAGACCAGAGGGAGCAGGGAATCCCACCATAACATCCTTTACATTCTCTGACATCCCCTTCCGAAAAAGGGCTGCCAAAGCATCATCATTCCATTTGGTCAGGACTGCCCACTTTGGAATTTCTGACAGTACAACTCAGCGTCTTCAAGACCCTGATTTAATGCCAACTAGGTTTTTTCAGCTTGATCAGTGACATTAGGTTCTTCGTACAATAACCCCAAAGCCAGAAAAAATACATCAATATCATTCAAAACAGGATCCCCAGGTGTCAGGGAAAAAGCCCAATCCTGAGGGTCGCCGCGCAGGAGAGAGATGACAATTTGAACCTGCTGTGCTGCGTTCCCTGAGGACTTAGGCTTTAAGGCAAAAAAGAACTTACAGTTATTTTTGAAATTCAGAAATTTAGCCCGATCCCCCAAAAACAAATCTGGCATGGAAATCCTAGGTTCCACAACCGGCAACCTAGCAAGATAGGTAGCAATACTCCAAACCTCAGTGGCAAGCTGATCCACACGACCAGACAACTGTGCAAGCTCCATTGAGAGAAAAAAAAATCCTCCTCAGCACCCAGAGAAAAAGAGGGAAAAAATGCAGCAAACAGGAAAAAAAATCTCTGACTACTCTGACAATTTTTTTTTTTCATACTATTTTTCCCTTCTGTGAGTACCATATAATTTTCAATTTGGTCCGGTGATACTATTGTATTTTGGTAGCTGAGGAGAATAAGCAAAAACGGCAATATACCAGAGAGGCTGGAACCTATTGGATTGCAGTAACCTGAACTAACCACACAACTAGAGGTAGCCATGGAGCGTTCCTACGTTGATCCTAGACGCCTCGTCACAGCCTGAGAGATAACTACACCTAAAGGCAGAAAGATGAAAGCTATCTGCCCCGGAGCAGATCCCCAAAGAAAATAAGAAGCCCCCAAACACGGACACAGACAGAAAATAGAATGAGCAAATGCTGGGGCCCAATCAGTCTAGACAGAAAAGTACAGGAAAGGATACTCACTGCAATCCAAAAAAACCCCTAAAAATACCAACTCTTCTGATTGCAAAAACACCTGAGATCACACGATCTCTACCACCTAAATCACATCTCTGGTGTAACAAAACTAAGCCGCAGCCACTGGAAAAACAGGAAAAAGCAAATGAACAAATAACAGTGGCTTCAGATAAACTGAGAGGAGCACAAGCCCCTGGAGGGGACCTGGCTGACCTCCACAGAAGTGCAGGGAACAATGCAAAAAGCAAGCACAAAAATAAAAGAAGAAAATATCTTATCTGATAGCAGAAGATGCAGGCAAGACTCAGCAAACTTCCAAATGAACCTGGAACCACAATTGAGACAAGAACAATTGATCACCGGCAACCATCATGGGAGGGAACCTCCCTTATATCAGACCAGTCAGTGATCCCAGATTGCCATTCCTCACTGAAAGGTTCAGTACTGTCTGTAATCACCAGAGGGAGCCTCTGCTCAGAAACCATCTCTAGCACATTCATAACACAGACTCAAGCGAAACTGGAGCCACCGTTCTTAGGCTCTCTGTGGAGACAATAAGCCGAGACTCCGCCTCCACCTCCTCAGAGGACACCACTGAGCGAGATAGAGCGTCGTCGCGAATGTTCTTCTCACCGGAGAGGAAATTGAGGGTGAAATGGAACCAGGAGAAGAACAAGGACCATCTGGCCTGACGGGAATTTAGCCGCTGGGCTGTCTGCAAATACACCAAGTTCTTGTGGTCCGTGAATACTTGGAAGGGGAAGCGAGCCCCCTCCTGAAGATGTCTCCACTCGGAGAAGGCCAACTTCATAGCCAGTAACTCCCTGTCCCCGATGGAATAATTCCTCTCTGTTGGTGTAAAGGTCTCGGACAAGAAGAAGCAAGGATGCTTCCGACCCTGGGCATCCTTTTGAAAAAGGACTGCTCCAGCACCAACAGAAGAGGCATCCACCTCTAAAATAAACGGTATATCGACATCGGGGCGATGTAAGATGGGAGCACTGGCGAAATGCGACTTTATGGAGGAGAACGCCTTGGTGACCTCCTCTGACTACAACTTGGGATTAGCTCCCTTCTTGGTGAGGGCTACCAAGGGAGCTACCAAAGTAGAGAAGTGGGGAATGAATTGGCGATATTAGTTAATGAACCCCATAAAGCACTGCACCGCTTTAAGGGAGTGGGGTTCTTGCCAATCCATTACAGCCTGTAGTTTGGCAGGATCTATAGCCAATCCCTGGGCGGAGATGATATAGCCCAGGAAAGGTAGAGACTCCTGCTCAAACATGCACTTCTCCAACTTCGCATATAAGGAATTTGCTCGCAAGAGGTCGAAGAACTTGCAGACATCTCTCCGGTGGGAGGCCATATCTGGAGAAAAGATGAGAATGTCATCCAGATAGACTACCACCGAGGTGGTCAATATATCCCGGAAGATGTCATTCACAATGTCTTGGAAGACAGCTGGGGCATTACAGAGCCCAAAGGGCATTACCAGATATTCGTAATGCCCATCCCTGGTGTTAAATGCCGTCTTCCATTCGTACCCCGCACGGATGCGAATCAGGTTATACGCACCCCGCAGGTCTAGCTTAAGAAATACCCTTGCTCCCCGAAACCTGTCAAAGAGCTCAGAGATTAGCGGCAAAGGATACTTATTTTTCAGGGTGATAGCGTTGAGACCCCTATAATCAATGCATGGACGTAATTCTCCGTTCTTCTGCACAAAGAAGAACCCCGCTCACGCTGGTGACACCGACTTCCTAATGAATCCCCTTGCCAAGTTCTCCTGAATATATTGGGACATGGCCTCTGTCTCAAGAAGAGAGAGGGGATAAACCCTTCCTCTAGGAGGCTCAGCTCCAGGAAAGAGGTCGATAGGACAGTCATAGGGGTGATGAGGCAGAAGAGTCTCCGCAGTTATCTTCGAGAAAACGTCGGCATAGGACCAATAGACCTTGGGAAGAGGAGAGAGGTCTATAGGTATCTCAGTGGTGGTGACCTGCACGCTGTCCCTAATGCATCTGACTTTACATAAATTGCCCCAACCCAGAATTCTCCCTGAAGACCACTCAATATGGGGAGAGAGGTGGCGGAGCCAGGGTAATCCCAACAAAACCTCATCTATACCCTCAGGGAGGATAAAAAATGATATATTCTCTTGATGGGAAGGAGACATAGACAAGGTGAGTGGGACAGACTGATGGGTGATTTGTGTGGGCAGAATTGCTCCTTTCAACACCCGTACCGACACTGGTTCAGCCAGCAACACCAAAGGCATGGTGTAGCGAGAAACAAAGGAGGACGACATAAAATTCCCCTCTGCCCCCGAATCCACACACAGCTTGACGGGTAGGGTGGTAGAACCGTGGGTAATTATCTCCTTGAGGAGCACTTTAGGGGCAAAGCTCATGGCGTCCAGTGACCCTGTTCCTACGGTTACTGCACGCGACTGTTTATTCAGCCGCTGTGGACATCGGTTGGCAAAATGTCCCTGCTGCTGGCAAATATAACAAATGGGGGATGGACGAGTGACCCGAGATTTAGATCCCACAGGAGCAACCTCCTGAAGGTCGGGCGCCTGAACGGGCGACTCCAGAGGGGTGGCGAAGGTAGGAGCCAACCGAACCCTTTGCCTACACTGGGCACGTTCCAGCCTCCGCTCGTGGAAACGGAGGTCGACGCGGATGGAAAAATCAATAAGCTTCTCCAGTGTGGCACGAATCTCACTAGTAGCCAAGGCGTCTTTCACATGACCCGCCAGTCCTCTCCAGAACACGAAAATGAGGACTTTATCTGGCCACTCTAATTCCGAGGCCAGAGTCCGAAATTGGACATCAAAATGGCTGTAATGTATGTAGTACAGTTCATATAGCGTCTTGTGCTTGGGTGCGATGAAAATACATGAGACACAGGTTTGATATAGAAAGTCTTGTATTACTTCATACAAGTTGGCAAAAATAGTCACACAGTTTGCAGACACAGAAGCAGGAGACACAGCAGGCCAGAGTAATCTAAGCTCAGCAATCACTCTCCACAACAGGTTCAGGATCTTCTTCTCTGTTACCGTAAGTCCATGCAAACGTGGGTCTTTCAAAGAGCAGGGTTCAGAGTCCACAAGTGCTTCAGAGTTCCTCAGTAGGAATAGCTGGAGTACAAGGTCCAAGGCTTCAGGAGTCAGGTCACAGGTTCACTGCAGGCTAGATTCTGAAGCACTGATTGCTCAGCTGTGGCTGCTTAAGAAGCAAAAGGAGAGAATCAGGGCGGGAACATGCAAGCTGGAAACTCCGTTTTGACTGAGGGCAAGATAGCTGCAGCAAGACAGAAAGTAAAATGGCTGACGAACAAACTGAGTTTCAGGAACATGTACACAGAACCTTACATTACTCCCCCATTAGGGACAACCTCCGGATGACCTCAGACCAGGCTTGTGTGGGTACCTCTGATGAAACTGACGGAGCAAGCGAGGAGCATTAACGTTATTGACTGGTTCCCATGAGTTGTCCTCCACTGGGTAGCCCTGCCATTTAATCAGATATTGTAACTGATTTCTATACAACCTGGAATCTAAAATCCTTTCCACCACAAATTCTTCCTGACCATCGACTAGCACTGGGTCAGGGCAAGGAGAAGAACGTCCAGGAAACGTATTGGGTGTCGCAGCCTTTAGTAGGGATACATGAAAGACAGGGTGGATTCTCATAGTTCTGGGCAGTTGAAGACGACAAGCAACGGCACTTATAATTTTACTGATTTTATAGGGTCCAATGTACTTATGTCCCAACTTAGACGATGGAATCCTTAACTTAAGATTTCTGGTTGACAGCCAGACCAAGTCTCCTACCTTGAAAGCTGGTGCAGGTTTAAGAAATTTATCTGCTGCTTTCTTGTACCTTTCCTGAGCCGATTCCAGATTCTCCTTTAGAAGATCCATATTCTTCTGTAAAGACGTGATTCTTTCAGCCACTGCTGGTAAAGGCGTTTCTATGGGAAATCGTGGTAGAATGTTAGGATGATAACCTAGATTAGAGTAAAAAGGAGACTGCTTAGTGGAGGCACTCTGAGAGTTGTTATACGAGAACTCAGCTAATGGAAGTAAATCCACCCAATCATCCTGTAGGTGGCAGATAAAGCAGCGGAGATACTGCTCAGGGTTTGATTGGTTCGTTCGGTCTGTCCATTAGTCTGGGGATGAAAAGCAGAAGAAAGGTTTACTTTAATCTCCAATGCTGCACAGAAATTTTGCCAAAACCTAGAAGTGAATTGCACCCCTCGATCCGAAATAACCTCATCCGGTACTCCATGTAAGCGAAACACATCTTTAATCATCAGATCTGATGTCTGTTTTGCAGTGGGTAAGCCGACACAAGGGATAAAATGAGCTGCCTTTGTTAGACGGTCAACCACCACTAGAATGGTGTTCTTCCCTTGAGAGGTTGGTAACTCCACAATGAAGTCCATAGAAATGGATCCCCACGGGCGGGACGGGGTGGGAAGAGGCTGTAACAGACCAGTTGGTGAGGAGCGAGGTGTTTTGCATCTTGCACAGACTTCACATGAAGTGACATAGTTTAAAACATCCTTCCTGCAAGTGGGCCACCAAAAGAAACGAGAAAGAAATTCCTGTGTCTTTAGAATTCCTCTATGCCCAGCTATCTTGGAATCGTGAATGAGTTGCAATACTCTCAATCTGACTGTTTCAGGAATATACAGGCGTTGTCCCTGAATCCACACACCATTCTTAAAGACAAGACTTACGTCCCTTGGGGGTTGTGCCAAAAAGGAATCCGCATGGTATGCTTCCTTGATGTCCTTAAGTAGGTCTTGATTATGAATTACTCCTAGGAATCTAGAGTCAGGAAGAATAGTCTTAGGAGGAGTAATTGGACGTGTCTCTGCTGAGTAAATCCTAGAGAGTGCATCAGCCTTTCCATTGCGCAATCCTGGTCTATAAGAAATGATAAAATTAAATTGGTTTAAGAAAAGATTCCAGCGAGCCTGGCGAGGAGTCAGGCACTTAGCCGACCTGATAAACTCAAGGTTACGATGGTCTGTCAGGACGACTATTTGCTGTGCAGCTCCCTGAAGAAGGTGTCTCCATTCTTCCCCAGGTCTAATACGGCTAAGTTATAGGCCCCACGAAGATCTAGTTTAGAGAAAATTTTGGCATGTCGCACTCTCTCCAATAACTCAGGGATTAAAGGCAATGGATAACGGTTTCTAATAGTAACCTTATTGAGTTCCCTATAGTCTACGCATGGTCTCAGAGATCCATCTTTCTTCTTTACAAAGAAGATGGCTGCACCTGCAGGAGATGAAGAGGGGCGTATGAAGCCCTTGGCTAGATTTTCATCTATGTAATCCTTTAAAGCCTTTAGCTCGGGCCCCGCCAGGGGGTAGATCTTACCAAAAGGTATCTCTGCTCCAGGCAATAATTCAATTGGACAATCATATGGACGGTGAGGAGGAAGCTGGTCAGCGTTCTTCTTGTCACATAAATCCACATAGTCCTGGTATACAGCTGGTAGTTCAGGGACTGACATGGTTCCTTTAGGAACAGAGCAAGCTGAAACTTTTGGACTCATCTGTTTCTCTGGAAAGTGTAATTCCTTGGTCTCCCAGTTAATGGTAGGATTCTGAGCCTGCAGCCATGGTAGCCCTAGAATAATGGGAAAGTGGGGAGAAGAGATAAGCATAAAGGACAGTTTCTCTTGATGATCTTTACCCATAAGAACCCTCAAAGGCTCTGTTTCCTGATCCACTGGTCCAGAGGTCAGCAGGGAGCCAACCACAGTTTCCATCTGTACTGGAGTAGCCTTCTTCACTGAACGTATCCCCTGTTTCAGAGCAAAGGAGACATCCATAAAATTTCCACTTGCCCCTGAGTCGATCATAGCAGAGCTAGACACCCAAGCTGAGTCAACCTAGAGTTTGATGGAAAGAAAGCAATGAGAATTGTTTTTCTTACAACTCAGCTGGGACACCGCTGAGGAAACTTGAAAAATGGCAGCGTTTACACAGTCAACGTCCTCAGAGGTAACGGAGTTTAAGTCCGAGAAATCAAGATCGGTTGCTGCAGATCTCTCTGGAGCCTGAGGCTCGGACCTGACAGATCCCCTCTCGCAACACTCACAATGAATGAGTGCTGCAGTAGTCTTACGAGAACGGCTGGGGCAGTTTATAATGAAGTGCCCTGACTTACCACAATAGAAACATAGATTCTCCTTAAAACGATGTTCCTTGCGTGCATCACTAACCCGTCGTTGTAAAGTGTCTACCTGCATGGGTTCAGGTTCAGGTTCCCGTGTAATCCTACTCAAAGGTTCCTTAGCTGGAGAGGAAGGTAGGAAAAGGTTAGTGCGATTGCTTTTGAACCATCTCTCTTGCCTGCGTTCAGTCAGACGAGTATCAATACGGATGCAGTAGTTAATAAAGTCACCTAACCAGTGGGAGGGTCGGCACGAGCAAGTTCATCCTTAATCAGTGGAGATAACCCCTTTCGAAAAATAGATTTTTTGGCGGAACTGTCCCAGGTGGTATCAAGGGCCCATCTCCTGAAATCCAAGGCATATTCAGCTACCGAGTGCTTACCTTGGCGCAAAGCTAACATGACTGCTTCAGCTGTTGCACCTCGATTGGGGTCATCAAACACCTGCCCCATGGCTGAAATAAAAGCATCAAGGTGATTCAAACAATCATCCTCAGTCTCAATCAGAGGGTTTGCCCACATCAAAGCCTTGTTGGTAAGCAACATAATTATAGTAAGCACCTTAGATCGTTCAGTGGGAAATTGTGAAGCATGTGCAGAAAAAAAAAGATTGCATTGATTAATAAATCCCCTGAATTTCTCACGTTCACCGCCAAAACGAAAAGGGGGCAACTTGGGAATCCCAGAACTCGGGGCTACGGCAGGAGCCTGGACTCGCTCCTCTAGAACCTCAATCCTGGCTCGCAAATCCTGGGCAGTCTGTCCAAACACTTGCAAATTGTGATTAGTGAGGTCCTGTAGGCTTGAAAAACGGGTCTTTATATTCTGCAAATCTGCAAGGATATTATCAGTCACTCCGCAAAGTTCCTTTATGCGGGCCTCCATTTTCCAGATCTTTTAAGACAGGAGTACTGGAAGAAGAGGAGAGGAGAAAAAAAAAAAAAAAACAATAGTGTTTACCTGTGGTAACACTGCAGAGAGAAAAAAAAATTAAGGGAACTGCTCACCTGGAATGGTTGTGAGAAGTCACAACCACTATCATCACAGAAAGTTCACCCGGACATCTGATATCTACAGTTACAGCAGACAAAAAAGAGAAAAGAAAAAAAAAAAAACAATAGTGTTTACCTGTGGTAACACTGCAGAAAAAAAAAAACACTTAAGGGAATTGCTCACCTGGAATGGTTGTGAGAAGTCACAACCACTGTCATCACAGAAAGTACAACCGGACATCCGATATCCACAGTTGCAGCAGACACAGCCTTTCCAGACCCAGCAGACACTAACGTTTGGCTTCAGAATCTTGTAATGTATGTAGTACAGTTCATATAGCGTCTTGTGCTTGGGTGCGATGAAAATACATGAGACACAGGTTTGATATAGAAAGTCTTGTATTACTTCATACAAGTTGGCAAAAATAGTCACACAGTTTGCAGACACAGAAGCAGGAGACACAGCAGGCCAGAGTAATCTAAGCTCAGCAATCACTCTCCACAACAGGTTCAGGATCTTCTTCTCTGTTACCGTAAGTCCATGCAAACGTGGGTCTTTCAAAGAGCAGGGTTCAGAGTCCACAAGTGCTTCAGAGTTCCTCAGTAGGAATAGCTGGAGTACAAGGTCCAAGGCTTCAGGAGTCAGGTCACAGGTTCACTGCAGGCTAGATTCTGAAGCACTGATTGCTCAGCTGTGGCTGCTTAAGAAGCAAAAGGAGAGAATCAGGGCGGGAACATGCAAGCTGGAAACTCCATTTTGACTGAGGGCAAGATAGCTGCAGCAAGACAGAAAGTAAAATGGCTGACGAACAAACTGAGTTTCAGGAACATGTACACAGAACCTTACAATGGCTGACCAAAGCCGAACCCTGGGTACTTGCCAGCAGTTGGAGCGCCGTATCGTGGGTGACCTGAGGTCCTAGAAAAAACTTTTTCAGAGCCTCCAGAAAACGAGAAGCGCTCTGCACCACACAGTCGTCACGCTCCCACAGTGGCGTTGCCCACTCCAATGCTCTGCCTGACAGAAGAGCTATCACAAGCCCACTTGTACCCGATCCGTGGGGAAACGTGCAAGCAAGAAGCTCGAGGTGTATGGAGCACTGACTCACGAATCCCCGACATTGCTTGCTGTCACCAGCAAACTTGTCTGGAAGCGGGAGGTGGGACAATGTACAGTCATGGCCAAAAGTTTTGAGAATGACACAAATATTAATTTTTATAAAGTCTACTGCTTCACTTTTTCTAATGGCAAATTACATATACTCCAGAATGTTATAAAGAGTGATCAGCTTAACAGCAATTACTTGCAAAGTCAATATTTGGCTACAAAATGAACTTTATCCCCCAAAACACATTTCAACATCATTGCAGCCCTGCCTTAAACGGACCATCTCACCTCTTTTCAGTGATTGCTCCATTAACACAGGTGTGGGTGTTGATGAGGACATGGCTGGAGATCAATCTGTCATGATTAAGTAAGAATGACATCACTGGACACTTTAAAAGGAGGCTGGTGGTTGGCATCATTGTTTCTCTTTCGTTAACCATGGTTATCTCTAAAGAAACACATGCAGTCATCATTGCAATGCACAAAAATGGCCTAACAGGGAAGAGTATCGCAGCTAGAAAGATTGCACATCAGTCAACAATCTATCGCATCATCAAGAACTTCAAGGAGAGAGGTTCCATTGTTGCCAAAAAGGCTTCAGGGCGCCCAAGAAAGACCAGCAAGCACCAGGACCGTCTCTTAAAAGTGTTTCAGCTGCGGGATCGGGTTACCAGCAGTGCAGAGCTTGCTCAGGAATGGCAGCAGGCAGGTGTGAGTGCATCTGCACGCACTGTGAGGCAAGACTCTTGGAGCAAGGCCTGGTCTCAAGGAGGGCAGCAAAGAAGCCACTTCTCTACAGAAAAAACATCATGGACAGACTGATATTCTGCAAAAGGTACAGGCAGTGGACTGCTGAGGACTGGGGTAAAGTTATTTTCTCTGATGAATCCCCTTTTCGATTGTTTGGGACATCAGGAAAACGCCTCATTCGGAGAAGACAAGGTGAGCGCTACCACCAGTCTTGTCTCATGCCAACTGTTAAGCATCCTGAAACCATTCATGTGTGGGGTTGCTTCTCAGCCAAGGGAATCGGCTTTCTCACAGTCTTGCCTAAAAACACAGCCATGAATAAAGAATGGTACCAGAATGTCCTCCAAGAGCAACTTCTCCCAACCCTCCAAGAGCAGTTTGGCGATCAACAATGCCTTTTCCAGCATGATGGAGCACCTTGCCATAAAGCAAAGGTGATAACTAAATGGCTCAGGGAACAAAACATAGAGATTTTGGGTCCATGGCCTGGAAACTCCCCAGATCTTAATCCCATTGAGAACTTGTGGTCAATCATCAAGAGACGGGTGGACAAACAAAAACCTAAAAATTCTGACAAAATGAAAGCATTGATTGTGCAAGAATGGACTGCTATCAGTCAGGATTTGGTCCAGAAGTTGATTGAGAGCATGCCAGGGAGAATTGCAGAGGTCCTGAAGAAGAAGGGTCAACACTGCAAATATTGACTTGCTGCATTAACTCATTCTAACTGTCAATATAAGCTTTTCTAACTGATATGTTTGGAATTATATTTCTGTCTGTGATAAAACATCTGTCAAACACACACATAAAAACCAGAGGGCAGCAGATCATGTGAAAATATAATATTTGTGTCATTCTCAAAACTTTTGGCCATGACTGTAGGGACAGAGGTGGTAGAGGACAAACTGGCTGCAGCTACTCTAGCAGCCTGAACAGCGACTGCAGTAACATCCACAGCTGAGGTTGTGCGCTCAAGAGCTGCCAACCTACCCTCCAGCTGCTGGATGTACAGCTGTAAACGCTGTTCATCTGCCATTTTACTAGCCAGACCCTGGCGCTAGTATTATGCTAGGGTCTGCGGAACGCACCAAATATAAGATGTAGAGAGGTGTGTTCGCAGCCCGTTGTCCACCGTGCAGGCGGAGCCTGCTGCTAGTAAGATGACGCAAGAAGCAAACTCTGTTATCCCACAGAGTCGCCAAAATAAACGCCGTAACGCGCTGTGGCAAGATGTGCGAACTCTGTTATTCGACAGAGCCGCTAGAAGGAGTGCTGCAGCGCTATATGGCGATCTGTGAGAACTCAGTTAACACCACTGAGTCGCAAAGTAAACACGCTAAGGTGCTGTCTAGCATTGAAAGGGAACCCTGTTGCGTCACAGAGCCGCTGAGACAAACTTCTGTGTCCTGTTAGGCACCCAGTTACACAGTTGACTGCTAAGCGAACATGGAAAGTGATCATGCGCTAATGTCCTCGTGGGAGTCACCCGCAATCTATGGCGTCTGAACTCCAGGCCCTGAATACAGCAATCAAACTCCTCACCGGTTATGCTGGTAATCTAAGGCATCTAAGACACTGACCCTGGCCAGCTAGCATACCAAGCTCCTCACCGATTAGGTCGGTATTGTAATGGCGTATTTCAGCCGCCCTAACCACACATGCATGACCACACTGGTGCAAAGCATATAACGGTTGATACTAGCGCACACCGGCCGTGCGGTAAGGACAGCCTTTTATAGCAGCCACGAGAAAAAGACCTTCCAGGAAGGACCAATGGGAAGCTGCTTCAGTACATCAACTGCCACAGGACCTACCTGAAGGACTAATAGGAGTGGCAGCTGTATCTGAGCATGTGACCCCTGATCTCCAATGGGAGATCTTGCCCTGGGCATGCTCAGATGAAGCAACAAAGGATTTAGTCCTAAAGATGTCTGCTCGCCGGTGACCAGTACTGGCTACAATAGCAGAACCTGGAGAGGCAGCAGCAAGTCTCTGCACAGTATTAGACGGGCGAGACACTGGGACCGACGTCTTTGCTGAGCAGGCTCCACTGCGGCCGGAGATGGATGGGGGACCGCAGCGGGACTGGTTTCGAGACTCACCTTGTGCAGCAGCGGGAACTCGAACCCTAACAATATGGGGCATAATCTATGGAGCATTTTATGGGGGCATAATCTATGGAGCATTTTATGGGGGCATAATCTATGGAGCATTTTATGGGGCATAAGCTATGGAGCATTTTATGGAGGCATAATCTATGGAGCATCTTATGGGGGCATATTCTATGGAGCACCATATGGGGCATAATCTATGGAGCATCTTATAGGGCCATTATTAACCTTTATGGAACTTTATATGGGGAGTATTGTGTATGGATTATCTTATGGGGCCCATCATTAACTGTTTGGAGCATTATATGGGTCTCCTGATTCAATATGGATATTCAAAAACATTTAACCTATTGATGTCTCAATTAATTTTACTATTATTGGTATCTATTTTTATTTTTGTCATTTACCAGTAGCTGCTGCTTTTTCCACTCTAGGATTATATGCAAGTCAATAAGTTTTCCCAGTTTTTTGTGTCAAAATTAGGGGGGTCGGCTTATACACGGGTCGGCTTATACATGAGTATATACGGTATTTCTTTTAATTTTCATTTACTTGTATGTTTAGAATAAGTTTACAATAAATGATGGCTGGCTTAGACTTAGAATAATTAGCATTTTTGCAAATATACTTGACACAGGACATATACAGGATATCTGTCAGTGAATTCTCAAGTGGACTACATAATTTCTGTAGATACAGCCTGCAGTTTTGCTAATTGCTAATATGGCTAGAAGATGTGTGCTAAAACCTGACGATATTCTTGCTATTTTGCATTCTATACCGGAGGATGAAATTAAAGTTACAACAATACCAGGAGCAAGAAACTCTAAAAATAAACGAAAACAAGCCTGGAGGCAAAATAACTCCATTCGGTAGTTCTAGGGGGGGTGACCAGTCCGGTAGTCCTAGTGTTAAATTACTAATCCATAGAGTAGTAAATGATTTGTGTTACAAAAAAGTAGCAATAAAGTCCAAAAAAATGATTTGACTGCTGCAGGTAACTTTTTTTTACATTAAGAATAAAAAAATTGGTTTCAAGAGATCCAGCAATTAGATATTGCGTAAGGTGTGCGTTAAGGGTCAGTGAAGTGAAAGTGCTGATGATGGTGCACACAGATGCTGAGGGCAGGTTAGACTACACCTGTTGCTGGAGCACAAGAAACATGCCCATCCAAGACACATAAGTTCCTGTTCCACTTTGTAGGAAGGCACGGTACACCACTTCTGATGCCAGTGCAGTGAAAACAGGGGGTTAGTTGGATAGCATATCATGCTTCCAGTATGCTTGGCAGCACCACCCAGTCTTCCACACGGTCCTGTCTCACCAGCTAACAGTCTGGATCACTTAATCAAGATCCTGATCCTCTTTGCTCTCACCCTGTTGAGTCCCAGTAGACTAGTGATCACCCACTAGAACACTGCAAAGATCTCTTTAAACATTACGTCTTGATTGTGGTCTCTCACCCTCCATGCTCCAAGAGGGACAGGAGGACATGCTGTTCAGTGATGCACAAAACTTAAAACAGCGACTAGCATAATGATGGTGGGGAAAGGCAAATTTTGTCTAAGGGGAAGACTATGATGACACACAGTAAAGATATTGTTAAGTCACTAAGTAAGGAAGACCAGGGTGCGGCAGCGGAAGATGAGGTGGTGGATGATGAAGTCAAGGACCCAGCCTGGGAATCTGGCATGCAAAGCAAGTTTAGCAGCGCTGAGGGGATCGGCAGCACCAATACAGGCAGGAAGAGGCAGTGAGGTGACTAAATGAAGGAGGCGGGCAACTGTTCTGCACAGCACCGACACTCCTGAATTTCTCTGTCAAAGAGTTAGATGTTCCCTAGTCTGGAACTTTTTTAAAGCAAGTTTTCAGACAACAAAAATGGTCATTTGCAACCTGTGCCATGCCGAGATCAGCAGGTTCCTGACTACCAGGAGCCTAACCACCAGCAGCATGATCAAGCACAGGTCATCAAAGCACCCAACTGGGTGGGATGAACTACTGGGTCCACAATACAGCACTGCCAGCTGGTGACATCACTGCCTCGTCTCCTGTGCTAGGTGCTTCTCAGTCCCCTGTCCATGACACTAGCACAGATGCTTCCTGACCTGCACATGTCATTGCACATTCTGATGCACCATCATCAGGGACTTCCAAATCCTTGTCCCACCACAGTGATCAGCTGTCCCTACTCCAGGCCATCGAATGAAAGAGAAAGTTTCCATCCACCCACCCACTTGCCAAAAAGACTAAATGGACACATTTTTAGGCTGCTTGCTCTGGAAATGTTGAAATTTAGGCTTTTTGATAAGGAAGATTTTCAGCTACCTATGACGACAGTCATACTTCGGTACATCTGTTCCCAACTACTATTTTTTTTCTTCCAGTGTGACTTCTCCTTGCACCGGAAATGTGTCCAGGAACATCACCCATGCCCTTACCAACGCAGTTGCTGGGATTGCCCACTTAATGACCAATATGTGGACAAGTGCTTGTGGCCAGGGACACTACATTTCCCTGATGGCACACTGGGTGAACAATGTAGAGGTCGCGCTGAGTCTCACCCTGGCACGGCACATGTCCTTCCGACTCCAAAAATTGCCAGCCATACTTCCATTAGAGTTTCCTCCACTTCACACATCACTTCCAACACCCTTTCCTGCTCCTCCTCATCTTCCACATTTGAAGTGTTATCTCTGAGCCCTTAGTTCCAATCAGTTGGAAGTTGTAAGCTCTGCAGCACTGCCTCAGCAAAGTGGCAACAGGCTCTGTTGATGCTAATTTGTCTAGGAGACAAACCATACATCACGGCAGGGTTGCTTAAAGGAATAACAGATCAAACAGAGAAGTAGCTTTTGCCGCTGAACCTCCAACAAGGCATGGTCGTGTGTTATAATAGGCACAAACTGGTGGCGGCTGTGAAGCTTGGCAAGCTCACACATGTTCCATGCTTTGCATACATGCGCAACTTAACCAGTTAAGTGGTTTCTGAAAACATACCCAAATTTTCCACAGCTTCTGGTCAAGGTATGCCCTTTCAGCACCCATTTCCACAAGTTGGCTACAGCTGCCACCACTCTGGCAGTGTTGTAGCAGCGCATGCAAATGCCAGCTCACCGACTGGTGTGGGACATGCCCTCATGTTGAAATTTCACATTGAACATACTGGTAAGGCTTTGTGAGCAGCAGAGGCCAGTATCAGCTCCAACACGCCAGTCAGAATTCTGATCAGCCTCTACACATAGCAAATGAAGAGTGGACATGGATGTCTAACATTTGTCTGGTTCTCCAAGACTTTGAGGACTCCACAAAGATGGTGAGCACCATTGATGCTATAGTCAACTTAATGATCCTGCTTATGAGCCTACTTAAACAGTCACTGCTTACAATTAAACATGAAGCTATGCATACGGACCAGGTGAAGATAGAGGAAGACATGAGATATGGAGATACTACCCAGCCTCATCTCATCTGCTCTGCATGGATTGGGTAATAATGAGGAGGTAAAGGCTAAGGAGGAAGAAGGAACAGTAGCTGTTGGATAGTGCAACAGAGGCTAGTACCCACACAACCTTTGTCCTTTTTCTCAAATGTGGATGGGCTGAGGAAGGGAGTGAGGTGGAAGATAAAGAGAAGGAGGAATAGGAGGAGTAGGAGATGAAGAGTAGTTATCATAGTGGAGACATGGAAGCATTGGCTGTAGGAAGCTTGGCACATATGGCGGACTTTATGTACTGCTTCCTTCCTCATGACCCTCATGTTACATTCATCTTGGCCAAAAAAGAGTACTAGTTGTTTCTCCCTGCTAGACCTACCCTACAAGTTAGTGCATAGCCTTTATGAGTCTAGGAGTACCCTACATGACAATTTGAACAGAATATGTTTAATCACTTCCCAAAATGCGCTGTACATATACTGCTCTGTGGGAGCTGCGTTCTCGAAAAGAGCAGTATATGTATGGCAGCACAATTGAAAGACCTGGTGCTGGTGTCAGCTCTGTGTGAGAGCAATGCCCACGAGTGACAGTGAAAAAAGGAGCATTGCGCATGGCATGAGTCCACTGCGCACTTCCATCAGGACAATGTGATGCGATTGCATTGTCCTGATTTTGATTTGGAGACCCCAGGATATGCAGGGAAGGTGGCTTGTGAGTGACTGCTGAGAGCAGCCACTGACATGCCTCCTTCCTAGCCTATCAGAAGCTGATGTAATACTCTGGAGTGCAGAAGCATTGAAGAGTATAAGATCAGCAATCTGACACTATACAGTGATGTCCCAGAGTTGGACAATGTAAAAAAGTAAAAAACATAAAAAAGTTCACATTTATCCTGCGCTCTATGCTGAGCACTTATACCGGGGTTTCCGTGTAAATCTCTGAAATACGTGATTCAAATAGAAACTCCGGTGGAAAATTCCCTATAATGAAGCAGGTGGAGATACTGTAGATGCCATAGGATCTGTGATCCGGCCGTGTCCGTCATTTTAGGATTGCATAAAAGTGCCATTGGTCACAGTTTTATGAACTTCTGAAATGAAGGACACAGCTGAACAGAGGGCAGACGGAGTCCAGAGTAACTCTGCTGCCTCATTATAGTGAATGGATCTATCGGGGTTTCATCTGTCAAGTCACTCGGAGATTTAGATGGAAACCCCGATGTAAGTGCTTAGTGTAGCACACCAGATAAATGTGATCCTAAATGTTATGTTAATTGTTCCCAATAACAGCTTCAATCAATCCACAAAAAAAGCAAGCCCTTACTCAAGTTCATCATCTGTTAACGGAAATATATAGGGCTTCCACTTTACTGATAGCACAAACGCTTGGAAAAAGCAAATTGGCTCCTCACCCCAAAAAGAAATTCAGCAAATTCTCTGCTCCCAAATCCAAATGCCTCTCGCCTTTCTGAGCCTCTGTGTGCCTAAACCACATTTTGCACCCATATGTTTGTAATTTCTGTAGTGATGTGAGCCCGATCTAATTTACAGGTGCATGTCTCCAAAAGCATGAGCTGGGCATAATGTACTGATCACTACAACTGCAGTTTGCAATTTTCACTCAGCAATATCCACTGCTACTTGTTTCTGGAAAACATCCATGGAGTCAAAATTGTCACTACATCTGTAGATAAATTCCAAAAGGGTTATAATTTCCAAAATGGAGTCACTTAAGGGGGGATTCTGTTTTTCTATTACTTGCAGAATTTGCAAACTATTTTAACTTACTCCTCAAACTATTTTAGTAATTTCTGTGTTCCAGGAGGAAAATAGCGTTCCGTCCCTCCCGAGTCTCTCCATATGGCTAAGTAGAACTGTACAGCCACATATGGGGTATTGCCACATTCACTAGAAATTGTGGGACAAGTTTTGGTGCCATTTTTACCTATTTCCCAGTATGAAAATGTAAAACTTGGGGCTAACACACAATCTTGGTAGTAAAAATGTAAATTATTTTATCTTCACTGTCCAATTGTATGTCTGTGACACACCTGTGATGTCAACATAATCACTGTCACCCTAGATGAATTCATTGAGAGGTTTAGTTTGTAAAATTTGGTCACTTATGGGGAATTCTGCTGTGTTGGGACCCCAGGGGCTCTGCCAATGTAACATTGCATCCTCAAAATCTGCACTATAATATGTTGTTTCTTCCTTTCTGAGACTGGCACTGTGCTTCAAAAGTAGTTTTCGACAACATATCAGTAAACTCAGGAGAAGTTGCACAACAAAATTTTGGGGTCCATTTTCTCCTGTTACCCTTGAGAAAATACAAAATTTGGAGCTAAAAAATATTTTTGAGGGATAAATGTGATTTTTTTTTATGGCTTAACGTTATAATCTTCTGTGAAGTACCTGTGGGTTCAAAGTATTCAATACAAATCTAGATAAGTTCCCAAAGGGGTCTAGTTTCCAAAATGGTGTCACTTGTGGTGGGTTTCCACTGTTTAGGCACATCAAGGACTCTCCACACTCAACATGGCATCCACTAATTATTCCAGCAAATTTTACATTCAAAAAATCAAATGGCGCTACTTCACTTCCAAGCCCTGACATGCACCCACATAGTTGTTTTACTCCACATATTGGGTATCTGCACACTCAGGAGAAATTGCACAACAAATTGTATGGAGCAACTTCTCCTGTTACCCTTATGAAAATGCAAAATTTAGAGCTAAAAAGATTTATCTGGGAAAATGTGATTTTTTTATTTTCATGGCCTAATGTTATAGACTTCTATGAAACATCTGGGGGGTGCAAAGTGCTAACTACACATCTAGATAAGTTCCTTGGGGGGTCTAGTTTCCAAAATGGTGTCACTTGTTGGAGTTTCCACTGTTTAGGCACATCAGGGGCTCTCCAAACATGACATGGTGTCCGCTAATTATGCCAGCAAATTTTACATTCAAAAAGTGAAATGGCGCTCCTTCCCTTCCGATCCCTGCCGTATGCCCAAACAGTAGATTTTCACTCCACATATGGGACATCAGCATGCTCAGGACAATTTGCACAACAAATTGTATGTCCATTTTCCCCTGTTACCCTAGCAAAAGCAAAAAATAAAAAATAAAAAAATAACAATTTTAAAAATAAAAAAATTTTGTGAAAGAAAAGTAAATGTTTATTTTTTCCTTCCACATTCCAAAAATTCCTGTGAAGCACTTGAAGGGTTAATAAACTTCTTGAATGTGGTTTTGAGTACATCGAGGGGTGCAGTTTTTGGAATGGTGTCACAGTTGGGTATTTTCTGTCATATTGGCACCTTAAAGTCACTAAAAAAATGGTTTTGCAAATTCTGTTGCAAAAATGAGAAATTAAAAAGAAGTTAACTTTTAACCCTTATAACTTCCTAACAAAAAAATATTATGTTTCAGAAATTATACTGTTGTAAACTAGACATGTGGGAAATGTTATTTATCTGAGTCCCTCTTCAATCACATTTTTTTCATTTCTTGCTTCCTTCATAAATTAAATTTATTTTAAAAAAATGCTGGTTTATGTAAATTATTATTATTATTATTATTTTTTTATCCTTTTAACTTTAGCCTTTTATATAAGTAGTTATACACAAAAGAATATTTCTCAACATTTTTTTCCTGTAAACTCCAATTTCTAGTCGATTTTGAATGTTTTATTGTCAGTCTTTAAAGTGCAGTAAAAGTGTGACACCATTGTTTTCAGCAGATATCTGGGATTCACAATACCCAGGAACTCCAATACCCAGACAGATTAGCAAAATTAGAGTTATTTAGTCTAGAAAAAAGACGACTGAGGGGCGATCTAATAACCATGTATAAGTATATAATGGGACAATACAAATATCTCTCCAAGGATCTGTTTATACAAAGGAATGTGACGGTCACAAGGGGCATTTTCTGCGTCTGAAGGAGAGAAGGTTTTTCCACCAACATAGAAGAGGATTCTTTACTGTTAGGGCAGTGAGAATCTGGAATTACTTACCTGAGGAGGTGATGATGGGAAACTCAGTTTGGGGTTCAAGAGAGGTCTGGATGTCTTCCTGGAGCATAACAATATTGTATCTTCCAGTTATTACGTTCTTTATAAGGACGCAGATCTGGGGATTTGTTCTGATGGAATATAGGCTGAACTGGATGGACAAATGTCTTTTTTCGGCCTATGCTAACTATGTTATTATGTTACTATGTTCCATGGGTCCTCCGTATGCTATTCCCTCCATTCAGCACTTTTTTGTATCCATTTCAACATTTTTACTGCCCCCAAACCTCCTTGTAGAGTCTGCAGGAAAAAATGCTAAGATTTCCCATTGACTCCCATTATACTGTTACTTGAAACGAGCATCCGAGTATTAGGAATTGCTTGGTTTTAATAACAAGAATTTAAGTTCTAGCTCATTTCTGCTAAATAGGTGATACTGATGATCATTTTCATATGCACAGTAACTGTGCAAGAATGCTGTACATATTACTGTAAGTACATTTTTTGAGTAAAAAAATCTAGATTCAATGTTGTTAATGTTTTTTCAGTGTTTTCACATGGATTAAACTTATGCATAGTGCTGCTATGCTTATGTTTTTTCTATTTAATTCTGTCTTGCGGCTGGCAGATGTTCATATTTAGGAGGTGCTGGTCATATTTTTCCATATACATAGAAAGATAGATAGATAGATGGAAAACGTGGAACAGCACAATACCATTTGGTGGCTGCCCAGGCCTCCTCAGCAATACATCCAGTACTTGCCCACATCCGGACAAAAGCAAAAAGGAAGGCAGCACTGCTTTATTCAAAGGTGAAAAGTGGATTTTATTCAGACCCATATAGCATGGCGATATTTCGGCTCACACTGAGCCTTTCTCAGGCTTGAGAAAAGCTCAGTGTGAGCCAAAACGTCGCCATGCTATGTGGGTCTGAATAAAATCCACTTTTCACCTTTGAATAATGCAGTCCATTTCTTTTTGTTTTTGTCAAGATAGATAGATAATACGATTCCCCATGTTAAGTACAGAACATAATAAAATGGTACATAAAGAGTTAAATAAAGACACACACACAAAATCTGCATTAGGCCGGGGTCACACGTGCGAGAAACTCGCACGAGTCTCGCACCTCAAAACCCGCCACTACCGCCGGCAATCGGACCGGAGCGTTCAGCTGCATAGAAATACATGCAGCCGCACACTCCGGTGCCACAAAAAATATGACATGGGGTTCCCCTATAATTAATAGCCAGAAAATGCTATGCAGACAGCTGCTGGCTGATATTAATAGCAGACATAACTTTTTCTTTCCATTGGTCTGATATTAATAGCCTAAGAAGAGACCATGGATATTGGCCCCTTCCTGGCTAAAAACACGAGCTCTCAGCTGCCCTAGAAAAGGCACATCTCTAAGATGCGCCAATTTCGGCACTTAGCCTCTCTCTTCCCACTTACCATGTAGTGGTGGCAAGTGGGGTAACAGTTGGGGGGGTTGATGTCACCTTTGTATTGTAAGGTGACATCAAGCTCATGGCTTAAGCCCCCGTCTCACATAGCATCTCGCTAGCGAGATCGCTGCTGAGTCACTAGTTTTGTGATGCAGCAGCGAGCTCACCAGCGATATCGCTGTGTGTGACATTCAGCGACGATCAGCCCCCCTGCCGGGTATCGCTGATCGTCGCTGAAAGGCCAGGACATTTTTTTGATCGCTGGTCTCCCGCTGACAGGAACGCATCGCTGCGTGTGACAGGCGGGAGGACCAGCGATCCGCTGGTAACCAAGGTACACAGTGGGTTTCCAGGCGCGGGGCTGTGCTTAGAAACCCGCTGTGTACCTTTGATACCAGCTCCCTGAAGCAGGGAGCTGGTAACCAAGGTACACAGCGGGTTTCCAGGCACCGCGCAGCGCCTGGAAACCCGATGTGTACCTTGGTTACCAGCTCCCTGCATCAGGGCGCTGGTATCCAAGGTACACTGCGGGTAACTAAGCGATGTTACCCGCAGTGTCGCTTGTACTGATCGCTGCCTGAGCTGCCTGTTTGGCAGCTCAGCAGCGATAATGTAGCGATACACCAGCGATCCTGATCGTTGTCGGGATCGCTGGTGTATCGCTATGTGAGACCCAGCCTTTAGTAATGGAGAGGTGTCAATAAGACACCTATACAATACTAATCCTATAGTTGTTACATGTTAAATAAAGACACAGCCAGAATAAAGTTTTTAATAAAATAAAACACAACAGTTTCCCATATTTATTCCTGCGACTCCCTCGTTCTCCTGCAAAAAAATTAATAAACCAACACACATATTCCCTCTTCCGATGTAATCAGTGCCTCCGGTGATACCCTGACCGAAGGTAATTCTCCCACAGTGTAGTTCATCGGAGTTCGTGCTCTCACTTTACGGCACTACCGCTGCGTGAGAATTTTCCCACGCAGTGGTGCCGCAAGTGACAGTGATACACTGAGGTAGAATTACCTCCTGTTACTGTACTACCGGAGGCCCTGTAGAGTGGTCGACAGCTCTACACGGGAGATCATCGTGGGACACTCATTATTAAATGGATTGCATCGGAACAGGGAGTATTTGTGTTGGTTTATTTTGCAGGCGATCGAGGGCGTCGCGGATTAGCTGTTTGGTGAGTATGTGAATGTTTTTTTTTTTTACTATTGAACACAGTAGCCAGATGATGGGACTTCAATCCCGTCATCGGCTAATGCTGCCTGTTATGATTTGGTAGCTGAGGAGGACAGGAGCAAAAATCAGCAAAGGCAGCCAAACACCCAGAGAGGTTGGGAACTAATGGGTTGCAAATCCCTAAGCTAACCGCATAACTAGAAGCAGCCGTGGGACGTACCTACGGTGACCGAGACGCCGCGGCACAGCCGGAGAGATTAGCTACACCTGAAGATAGAAACATGAAAGCTAACTGCCCGGAGTAGAGCCCCAAAGGAATAGGTAGCCCGCAAACATATAATGGCGGTTAGACAAGAAGAAACACAAACGCAGGCAGAAAATAGAGTGAGCAAACGCTGGGGCCAAATACTGCCTAGATAGGACAGGAAAGAATACTATCTGCAACCCAGCAAACCCTAGAAAATTCCAACCCTTCTGATTTAAAAAATGCTGAGACCACACGATCTCGCCACCCGCTAAATCAGATCTCTGGTGTGACCAAGCGGCTAACCCACAGCCACTCAAATAGCAGGGACAGAGCAATGGAACTAATAAACAGTGGCTACTGAAAAAACAGAGAGTTGCACAGGCCCCTGGAGGGGAACCCGGCTAACCTCCCACAAAAGTGCAGACAAAAATTGGAAACTGCAAACACGATAGAAACAAGCAGAAAATATCTTATCTGAAAGTAGCAGACAAAGGCAAGACACCAGCTGACTTCCAAATGAACCAAGAAACAACAATTGATCACCGGCGAGGATCATGTGAAGGCAACTCACTTATATAAGCCCAGTCAGTCTCTCCTGATTGCCAGTCATCGCTCGCAGGTGATGAACTTCTATTATTCAACACTGGTTCAATACCCTCAGCAACCACCAGAAGGATCCCCAACTCTGAAGTCATTTCCAACATGCTTACAACAGCTGTCACTGTTCTATGTGACAGCAGACATAACCGGATGGGACTAGAAGTCATTTCCAAGATGTTCACAACAGTACCCCCCCTTGAGGAGGAATCAGGGAACCCTCACCTGCGCCACCAGGCCGATCAGGATGGGCTCGGTTATAGGCACAAACCAGTCTCTCTGCAAGAATGTCAGAAGCAAACACCCAAGAATTGTCCTCCTGACCATAAACTTTCCACTTAACCAAGTACTGGTGTCTCGTCTAGACAAAAGAGAATCCAATATCTTCTCCACTTCATACTCCAGAATGCCCTCAACCAAAACAGGCTCAGGAGGCGCAGCCATAGGAACCATTGGCTCGACAAACCTTTTCAATAAAGATTTGTGGAAGACGTTATGAATCTTAAACGTTCCAGGAACAGCCAAATGAAAAGAAACTGGATTAAGGACTTCCAAGATCCAATAAGGTCCAATGAACCTTGGCTTAAACTTTGAGACGCAACCTTCATAGGGATATTCTTTGAGGACAACCAAACCAAGTCATCCACTTTAAACCGAGGACCATCAGTCCTATGCCGGTTGGAAAACCGCTGGGCCCTCTCCTGAGAGAGAGACAATTTATCCACTACTTGATCCCAAATCTGCTGCATTCTCTCCACCATAGAGTCAACACCCGGACAGACAGAATCCTCCACCTACCCCGAAGAAAACCGAGGATGAAACCCGAAATTGCAGAAAAAAGGAGACATCAAGGTGGCAGAACTAGCCGTATTATTCAGAGCAAATTCAGCCAAAGGCAAAAAAGAGATCCATTCATCCTGATCAGCAGACACAAAGCATCTCAAATAAGTCTCCAAGGTCTGGTTTGTTCTCTCCTTCTGCCCATTGGTCTGAAGGTGAAACGCAGAGGAGAAACACAGCTGAACTCCTAGTTTAGAACAAAATGTCCTCCAAAATCTGGAAACAAATTGGACTCCTCTGTCAGACACAATGTTCTCTGGAATGCCGTGCAACCGAACCACCTGCTGAAAAAACAAGGGCACCAACTCGGAAGAGGATGGCAACTTCGGAAGTGGCACAAGATGAATCATCTTGGAAAACCTATCACAGATCACACAGATAACGGTCATTCTCTGAGAGACAGGGAGGTCGGAAATAAAATCCATAGAGATATGGGTCCATGGCCTCTTGGGCACAGGCAATGGCATTAACAATCCACTAGAGCGAGAGCAAGGTTTGGACCGAGAACAAGTCCCACAGGACTGCACAAAGTTCTTGACGTCACCAGATAAAGTAGGCCACCAAAAGTACCTACTCACCAAATCTCTAGTACCAAAAATACCTGGATGACCAGCCAACACAGAGCAATGGACTTCAGACATAACTTTTTCTTTCCATTGGTCTGGGACATACAATTTCCCCGCAGGGCAACATTCAGGTTTATCCCCATGAAATTGTTCCAAGGCCAGTCTCAAATCGGGTGAGAAAGCGGAAAGAACGAAACCCTCCTTCAGAATGGCCATAGGCACAGTCACATCAACAGATTCCGCAAGGAAACTCCTAGAGAGGGCATCCGCCTTAAAATTCTTAGTACCCGGGAGGAAGGAGACCACAAAGTGAAAAACAAGGCCCACCTGGCCTGTCTGGGATTCAATCGCCTGGCTAATTCGAGATAGAGCAAGTTTTTGTGGTCAGTGAGGACCACAACTTGATGTTTGGCTCCCTCCAACCAATGTCTCCACTCTTCGAACGCTCACTTCATAGTCAATAATTCCCGATTCCCCACATCATAATTACGTTCTGCTGAGAAAAACTTTCGGTAGAAGAAGGCACAAGGATTACTCTTAGTGGTTACAGGATCCCTTTGAGACAAAACAGCTCCTGCACCAATCTCAAAAACATCTATCTCCACCTGAAATGGTAGCGAAACATCAGGTTGCCGTAGAACAGGAGCAGAAGTGAATCTCCGCTTGTGCTCCTGAAATGCAGAAACTGCCTCAGGAGACAAATTCACCACATCAGAAGCCTTTTTGGTCAAATCAGTCAGTGGTTTCACAATACCAGACAAATTACTTATAAATTTACGGTAGAAATTAGCAAAACCCAAAAATCTCTGAAGAGCCTTCAATGAAGTGGGCTGAACCCAATCACAAATGGCCTGAACCTTGACCGGGTCCATTTCAGTAGCAGACAGAGACAAAATGAATCCCAAAAACGAAACCTTCTGTGTGCCAAAGAGATATTTCGATCCCTTAACATACAAAGCATTCTCCCTCAAAATCTGGAATACCATCCGAACATGTTCCACATGAGAATCCCAGTCACTGGAAAATATAAAAATATCGTCCAAATAAATGATCAGAAACTTATCCACCAAATCCCGGAAAATATCGTTCATGAAAGACTGGAAGATGGAAGGGGCATTAGTGAGCCCAAAAGACATCACTAGGTACTCAAAATGCCCTTCAGGGGTATTAAACGCAGTCTTCCATTCATCTCCGTGCTTGATGCGAATAAGGTTATACGCCCCCCTAAGGTCAAGCTTGGTAAACCAACTTGCACCTTTCACACTCTGGAAAATAAATCAGAAATCAGGGGTAACGGATACTGATATTTAACAGTGATCTATTAAGGAGACGATAGTCAATACATGGCCTCAATGAACAATCCTTTTTGGCCACAAAGAAAAATCCGGCGCCCAAGGGTGAAGAGGATGGTCTGATATGACCTTTCTCCAAAGATTCTTTGATATAAGATCGCATAGCATCATGCTCGGGTACCGATAAATTGAAGAGCCGACCCTTGGGAAATTTACAACCGGGTACCAACTCAATCGCGCAATCATAACTCCTATGAGGAGGTAAGGACGCAGACTTACTCTCACTAAACACATCAGAAAAATCAACCAAATAGTCAGGGACATCTTGAGGCTGGAAAGAGGTAGAAAAACAGAGTGTCACTACGAACACATTGACAACCCCAACTGACCACAGACACAGACTTCCAATCCAAAACAGGATTATGAGTCTGTAACCAGGGAAAACCCAGTACAATAAAGTCATGTAAATTATGTAACACCAAAAATGTGCAATTCTCTTGGTGGTCTGGGTCAACCCGCATTATCACCTGGGTCGAAAGCTGGGGTTTATTCTCCGCCAAAGGGGTAGAATCAATACCCAGCAAAGGAATAGACTTCCGCAGGGGTACCATGGGAAAACCACAACGTCTGGCAAAATCAAAATCCATCAGGCTTAGAGCTGCTCCTGAATCAACAAATGCTTGAGCCGAAAATGTGGACACGGAGCAAATCAAGGTAACAGTCAAAAGAAATTTAGTCTGAACATTACCCAAAACAACTGAGCGCGCAAAACGTCTTCCCCGCTTAGGCCAGACGGATATAGTATGAGAAGCGTCTCCACAATAGAAGCACAACTTATTACGCTTTCGAAACTCTCGACAATGAGCCCCAGAAACCACTCCATCACACTGCATGGGCTCAGGGCTGGCTCGCAAGGCATCACCACCTCTCGCATATTTCTACGCTCACGTAAACGTCTGTCAATTTGAATACTAATGACATATAGTCATTGAGACCAGAGGGAACAGTAAATCCCACCATAACGTCCTTTACTGTCTCTGCCACACCCTTCCGAAAAAGAGCTGCCAGGGCATCGTCATTCCATTTAGTAAGGACTGCCCACTTTCGGAATTTCTGACAATAAAGCTCTGCAGCTTCCTGACCCTGAATGCCAACAAGGTTTTCTCAGCTTGATCAGTAACATTAGGTTCATCATACAACAACCCCAGAGCCTGAAAAAACACATCAACATCAGTAAAAACAGGATCACCATGTGTCAGGGAAAAGGCCCAATCCTGAGGGTCGCCGCGCAACAGGGAGTTAACAATTTGAACCTGCTGTGCCGCGTTTCCCCGAGGACTTAGGCTTCAGGGCAAAGAACAACTTACAGTTATTTTTAAAATTCAAAAATTTAGACCGATCCCCAAAAAATAAATCCGGAGTAGGTATCTTAGGTTCTACAGCAGACGACTGAGTGAGATAGACAGAAATACTCCGAACTGCTGCAGCAAGCTGCTCCACATGATCAGACAAATGCTTGACTTCCATTGCAGAAAAACTTCTCCCACAGCCCCCAGAGATAAAGAGGAAAAAATACACACACAAAAAAAATTCTGACTTTTTCTCTTTTTTTTTTAAACTATTTTTTCCTTCTGTTGGTACCATAGAATTTCCGGCAAGACCCGTGATTCTGTTATGATTTGCTAACCGAGGAGGACAGGAGCAAAAACAGCAAAGGCAGCCAAATACCCAGAGAGGTTGGGAAATAATGGGTTGCAGATCCCTAAGCTAACCACACAACTAGAAGCAGCCGTGGGCGTACCTACGGTGACCTAGATGCCTCGGCACAGCCGGAAAGATTAGCTACACCTGAAGATAGACACATGAAAGTTAACTGCCCTGGAGTAGAGCCCCAAAGGAATAGGTAGCCCCCAAGCACATAATGGCGGTTAGACAAGAAGAAACACAAACGCTGGCAGAAAATAGAGTGAGCAAACACTGGGGCCAATACTGCCTAGATAGACAGGACAGAATACTATCTGCAACCCAGCAAAACTCTAGAAAATTTCAACACTTCTGATTTCAAAAAATGCTGAGACCACACGATCTCGCCACCCACTAAATCAGATCTCTGGTGTGACCAAGCGGCTAACCCGCAGCCACTCAAATAGCAGGCACAGAGCAATTGTCATGACCCAGGACGGGGTTTTGTCTTTGTCCCGTCCTGGTCAGACTGGGGTTAATGGTTTCAGCCTCTCTCTGGCAGAAGGCGGCTATTTAGTTGCCAATTGACCTAGGTCTGGTGTCAGTTATACTCCTGCCCTCGGCTGAGTTAGTTGACCTCCTGTGTGCCTGTGCCTTGTGCCTGATCTTGTTGCTTGTTTGGTTTTGACCCGGTCCGTCTCTTCGTTGTGAGTTTGTCTACTGTTTTGGTACTGTGTATTTGCCCGTTCTGGTTTTCTGATCCCTTGGCTACGTTCTGGTTATTCTGCTGTCCTCTTGACTGCGTTGCTCCCTCTGTGTATGACCTGGCTATCCTGACGATCCGTTTTGTATATGCCCCTTGGTAACTCTTTCCCGTAGTTACCCTTCTAGGAGTTTTCCTTCTGCTCCTAGCTCTTGGAGCTTAGGCCATGCCCACCAGCAGTCACGTGCTTCAAGGTCCTCTGGCTTGAAGCATTCTCTATCTGTTAGTGCTCCCTCTGAGAGACCTGTGGCCGGCGCCGCCCCTTGGCAGTCACGTGCTTCAGGTTCTGTTATTCTGAAGCACGCATCTTCACCGCTACTGCCCCGCTCCACAGGTATCTTTGAGTGCAGTCTGTCTTATTCAGGACACGCGCACTGGCTCAGTGAGCAAGTGCAGTGCGGTGTTTGTGATATTATAACTGACCGCTACTTTTTTTTTTTTTTTCTCCTGTGTGTGTTATGGATCCTATGTATGCCCTTTCTGAGCAGGTAAAGCACCTGACTCAGATGTCTCAGAAACTGAATGAGGAACAACAAGTTCTGGCTCAGTCTCAGCAGCTGATGGCTGACACTGTGCAGGGGGCTTTATCATCTGGTGCTCACGGGACAGGGGTTCAAGCTGTTACATTAGTTTCCCAGAGCCCCCGGTTAAATTACCGGATACCTTTTCCGGAGAAAGAAAGGAATTTAAAGTTTTCAAAGAGGGCTGTAGCTTTTTTTCTCTTTAAGACCGCACTCTTCTGGGGATGAAAGTCAGAGGGTGGGGGTCATTATGTCTCTGTTAAGGGGAGCCCCCCAGGCTTGGGCTTTTTCCCTTCCTATCACTGCCCCTGAGAGAATGACTGTGGATGCATTTTTTGAGGCCCTGGGGCATATTTATGATGAGCCTGATCGAGTGCTGATGGCTGAGGACATGGTGATGAGTGTATGTCAGGGGAAACACTCAGCCGAGTGGTTTTTCTCAGAGTTCAGATGTTGGGCTGCTGAGGTCTGTTGGGATGATGCCGCCCTCCGGGGCTTGTTCCGTAGAGACCTGTCTGAACGTCTGAAAGATGCCTTGGCACTTCACCCTCCGCCAGATTCTCTGGAGAACGCTATGACGCAGGCCGTCCGAATGGATCGCAGGCTGCGGGCGAGAGGTGTGATGCAGGTTGAGATACCATTTTTCTCCAGTGGAAGGGGAGCCAGCCCTGTATTGGAGTCCATGGAGATGGGAGTTATGGCAGGAGGTCCAAAGGAACATTACGAAGGCTCAGTCTAAATATAATTTTTTTGCTGACAAAAAACGGTCTGTGGGGCCGGTGTTCCAGGTTGGGGATAAGGTATGGTTATCTACTAGGAATATAAGGCTCAAGGTCCCCTCTGCGAAACTTGGACCTAAATTTATTGGTCCTTATGAAATTACGGAAGCAGTTAACCCGGGGGCATTTCGGTTGCTTCCCTCCATCGCTACGGATTCCCAACGTTTTCCATAGGGCCCTTTTGAAACCTGTGGGGTCCTGTAGGGAAGGATCGTTGTCTTCCCCACCACCGGTTTTGGTAGACGGGCAGTCTGAGTACGAGGTGGAACGAATTCTTGACTCTAGGTTTGTCCGTCGTGCTCTTCAGTATCTGATACATTGGAAAGCCTACGGTCGTGGGTTCCTGCCCAATCTGTTCATGCGTATCAGTTGGTCCGGGCCTTTCATGCCAGGTGTCCTGAGAAACCCGGGGGTATGGTGGCCCCCCGTTGAGAGGGGGGTACTGTCATGACCCAGGACGGGGTTTTGTATTTGTCTCGTCCTGGTCAGACTGGGGTTAATGATTTCAGCCTCTCTCTGGCAGAAGGCAGATTGTAACGGGTCTGGGAGGCGGAACCTCTGAGCTTTATTATACAAGGAGGCTTTCCTTGTAAAGGAGCAGGTGGCGCCCGGGGAGACGGACAGGAAGTCACTGCAAGTGACGGGGGCAGTCTCTGGACAGACAGGTGGGAGGTCACGGCAAGTGACCGGGGAAGTCTCTGGATAGACAGGCGGGTGGTCACGGCAAGTGACCGGGGCAGTCTCTGGGTAGACAGGCAGGTAGTCACGGCAAGTGACCGGGCAGTTCTGGATAAACAGGCGGGTAGTCACGGCAAGTGACCGGGGCAGTCTCTGGGTAGACAGGCAGGTAGTCACGGCAAGTGACCGGGGCAGTCTCTGGGTAGACAGGCAGGTAGTCACGGCAAGTGACCGGGGCAGTCTCTGGATAAACAGGCAGGCAAGGGGCCGGGGCAGTCTCTGAATGGACAGGTATATACGACCTGAGACGGTGGAGCCTCCCGGTAGGCTAGCAGGCAGATGACAGATGAGCGCCCCCAAGTGAGCAGGCGAGAGTCTCTGGAATAGCCGATGGACACCGCGGGTGATGGCCGAACCTCCAGGTAGGCTTGCAGGCAGATGGCAGATGAGCGCCCCCAAGTGAGCAGGCGAGAGTCTCTGGAATAGCCGATGGACACCGCAGGTGATGGCCGAACCTCCAGGTAGGCTTGCAGGCAGATGGCAGATGAACGCCCCCAAGTGAGCAGGCGAGAATCTCTGGAATTGCCGATGGTCACCGCATGTGACGGCCGAACCTCCAGGTAGGCTTGCGGGCAGGTAGCAGACAGCAAACTGGCAGGAAACAGGCAGGTAACTGGTAACGGACCCTGAGGGCTGAAGCAGAGTAAACAGTGCAACAACAACATTGCTCGGGCACCTCCATTAAGGAGGAAGTACTTTATATAGGGTGGAGTCCTCCGGCATTGGCCGGGGACCTTTTTTGAAAGATGCGCGCGGCCCCTTTAAGAGCGGGGCGTGCACGCGCGCGCGCCCTAAGCCCAGAGGCAGGGAAGGAGCGCGCAGCCCCAGCAGGGCGGAAGGAGGACGCTGTGTGAAGGTAAGGGTAGCGACGTCCCTGCCTGGCAGAGGACGCCGGCGCTACAGTACCCCCCCCTTTAGGCCCCCCCTTTTTTAGGCCAGAAAGAAATTTAGCTAAGATGAGAGGGGCATGGATGTTCTCCCGAGGCTCCCACGTTCTCTCCTCCTTTTGGTGGCCAGAATGTTCTCTACCTCAAATTCGTCTTCAGCAGACACTGGAGCAGGAGGTGTACCTGTAGACTTGACAAAAGAGTTAAGTACCACCGGTTTGAGGAGAGATACATGGAAGGAGTTGGAATCCGCAAATTGGCCGGGAGTTTCAATTTATAGGACACCGGGTTGATTTGACTGATGATCTCAAAAGGACCGATTAACCGAGGGCCTAACTTGTAGGAAGGAATCTTGAGCCGGACATACTTGGACGAAAGCCAGACCTTATCCCCCGGACGGAATTGAGGAGGATCCAGACGTTTTTTGTCAGCATGTTTCTTCATGCGCTCGGATGACAGAATGAGTGCGGACCGGGTACTCTCCCATATGGAGGAAAATTCGTTAACCAGAGATTCCGCAGCTGTATTGTCCACAGAGATGGAGACAGGAACAGGGATCCGAGGGTGTTGACCGAAGACTACAAAAAACGGAGATTTGGAGGAAGATTCGCTCTCGTGATTGTTGTAAGAGAATTCGGCCCAAGGCAGGAGATCCACCCAGTCAGAATGGTGGGCATTAACGAAGTGTCGGAGATAACTGGTCAGATTCTGATTGATTCGCTCGACTTGTCCATTGGACTGTGGGTGGTAAGCGGAGGAGAAATCCAAGGTGACGTCTAGCAACTTACAAGTGGCTCTCCAGAAACGTGAGGTGAACTGTACCCCACGATCCGACACAATGTGACGAGGCAGACCATGAAGACGGAAGATGTGGCGGATAAAGTCTTTAGCCAACTCGGGTGCAGACGGAAGCCCTGGCAGGGGAATGAAGTGAGCCATCTTGGAAAATCGGTCAACGACCACCCAAATGACCGTACAACCGGCAGAGACGGGCAGATCTGTTATGAAGTCCATGGCTATATGCTGCCAGGGGGCAGCGGGTACAGGAAGCGGAAGAAGACGGCCGGCAGGCAGGTGTCTTGGAACTTTGTTGCGGGCACAGGAGACACAGGCAGAAACAAAGTCTATTACGTCCTTGTGCAGGGTAGGCCACCAGTAATGCCGAGTAATGAGCTGGAGGGTCTTTTTCTGACCAGCGTGGCCAGCTAGTTTAGACGAATGACCCCAGTGTAGGATTCTCTCCCGATCGGTTACCGATACGAACGTCTTACCAGGAGGGAGACGATTTAAACTCACGGGAGCCACCTGCATCACTCTGGCAGAATCGATGATATGTTTAGGTTCCTCCTCGAGATCCGACACCAGGAAGGACCGGGACAAGGCGTCCGCCTTGATGTTCTTGTCGGCCGGGCGAAAATGTAAGAGAAAATCAAAGCGGGCAAAAAACAAGGACCACCGGGCTTGGCGAGGGTTAAGTCTCTGGGCATGCTGGAGGTAAGCCAGATTTTTGTGGTCAGTGTAAATGATTACCGGATGAAGAGCCCCCTCGAGTAGGTAACGCCACTCCTCCAATGCCAGCTTGATGGCCAATAACTCTCGGTCTCCTATGGAGTAATTGCTCTCTGAAGAGGAGAAGAGTTTGGAGAAGAAGCCGCAAGATACCATCCTCCCGGATGAAGATTTTTGAGTAAGTACCGCTCCGGCTCCAGAAGAGGAAGCGTCCACCTCCAGGAAGAACTGCTTGTTGCCGTCCGGGCGATGCAGCACTGGAGCGGAAGAGAAGGCCTGTTTTAAATAAAGAAAGGCTTCCTCTGCTTCGGGCGTCCACTGTTTGGGATTAGCATCCTTGCGGGTGAGCGCGGAGATTGGAGCCGTCCGGGAAGAGAAGTGCGGTATGAAAAGGCGGTAATAATTGGCGAATCCCAGGAACCGCTGAATGGCCTTCAACCCCTCCGGTCGGGGCCATTTCTCGATGGCAGACAGTTTCTCCGGATCCATTCGTAGGCCTGTCTGAGAAATGATGTAGCCCAAAAACGGAAGCGAGGTCTGCTCAAAGAGGCACTTCTCATATTTGGCGAAGAGGTGATTCTGCCTGAGCCTGAGCAGAACCTGACGAACATCCCTCCGGTGAGACTGGAGATCCGGAGAGAAGACCAAGATGTCGTCTAGGTACACCACAACGCAGGAGTAGAGAAGGTCCTGGAAGATGTCATTGACCAACTCCTGAAAGACTGCTGGAGCATTACAGAGACCAAAGGGCATCACCAAATACTCGTAGTGGCCGTCCCGGGTGTTGAATGCCGTCTTCCATTCATCTCCCCGACGGATACGGACTAGGTTATATGCCCACGAAGATCCAGTTTGGTGAAGATTCTAGCCCCCCTCAGACGATCAAACAATTCTGGAATGAGCGGAAGAGGGTACTTATTCTTCACCGTGATCAAATTTAGGCCTCTGTAGTCAATACAGGGACGGAGAGAGCCGTCTTTCTTTTTTACGAAGAAGAAACCTGCTCAAGCTGGGGAGGTGGATTTCCGGATGAATCCCTTGGCCAAATTCTCCTCGATATATTCGGACATCGACCTGGTCTCAGCAGCAGGACAATGGGTAAATACGCCCACGGGGAGGCGTAGTACCGGGTAGCAGGTCGATCGGGCAATCATACGGTCTGTGAGGGGGTAATGTCTCTGCTTCCTTTTTATTAAAGACATCAGCGAATGACCAATATGGAATCGGGAGCCCTGGTAGATTAGTTGGTGTAGGAGAAGGATGGACGGGATGAACAGGAACCAAACACGTTTTATGACAGTCCTGTCCCCAGCGAAGGATCTCTCCAGTCTGCCAGTCATCACGGGTGCATGCTTTTGGAGCCAGGGCAGACCTAGTAAGAAAGCGTGAGAGAGTCCAGGCAGAACATGAAACGAGATGCTCTCAGAATGCAACATTCCCACCTGCAGGGTTATGGCTTCAGTGATAAGTTGGATGGGACGTGGTAGGAGACCCCCATCCACAGCAGCAACAGATACTGGTTCAACCAGAGGTTTGGTAGGAATGCGATATTTTTCTACTAGAGCCTGTGAAACAAGATTCCCGGCTGCTCCAGAATCAAGTTGGGCTAGTTCAAATAACGGTTCTCACCGAGGAGAATTGAGACTGACAGCAGCAGAGATGAAGAGGATTTATTTTTGTCTAGGTGGACCTCTCCGAGCAAACCTAGACACAGGCGTTTCCCGACCTCTCTGGGCAGGTACGGATCCGGTGCTCCTTACTGCCACAGTAGAAGCAACTCCCCTCGGCACGACGTAAGTCCTGACGGGCTTTGACCATCTTGGTCTGGTCGACTTGCATAGGCTCAGAAGAGTGTACCTGAGGAGAAACGGAAGGAGTTACAGGTCTCTGAAAAGAAGGAGCTAGACGAGGAAACCTTCTCTCACGGGTGACCTCTTTAGCGCGCTCCTGGAACCGTAGATCAATTCAATTGGCAAGAGTTATTAGGTCATCGAGAGAGGTTGGAATGTCCCGACCGGCAAGTTCATCTTTAATACGGCCTGACAGACCCTCCCAGAAGACAGATATCAGAGCGTCATTATCCCAAGCCAGCTCCGAGGCAAGGGTACGGAACCGTATGGCATATTGACCCACGGTGAGACTTCCCTGACGGAGACGCAGCAGAGATGATGCAGAGGAGGTCTTCCGTCCGGGTTCGTCGAATACCTTCCGGAAGGCTGAGAGAAAAGCAGACAGGTCAGACACCAGAGGATCTTCTCTCTCCCAAAGAGGATTTAGCCAGGCCAGGGCCTCTCCGGTGAGATGGGACATAATGAAGGCAATTTTGGCCCGGTCGGTAGTTAAACTGGTGTGCCAGGAGTTCAAAATGCAGGGTGCACTGATTAATGAAACCCTGAGCCAGAGCAGGGTCGCCTCCAAACCGAGGAGGAGCTGAAAGTCGAGGTCCAGGAACGGAAACCACGGAATTGGTAAGCAGCGGAACTGCCGGATTGCGAGTCATGGCGCCCGCGGTGGTTGCTGGTGAAGTAGTCAGGGTGTCCAGGCGGGAATTAACATTCCGCAGGTGACCCAGGATGGACTCCTGTTGAGACCTCTGAGAGACAGTTCATGACACAGGTCAGAGAGCGAGGGAGTTTGGGTGCCACCGGGTTCCATGGACCGAGCAAACTGTAACGGGTCTGGGAGGCGGAACCTCTGAGCTTTATTATACAAGGAGGCTTTCCTTGTAAAGGAGCGGGTGGCCCCCGGGGAGACGGACAGGAAGTCACTGCAAGTGACGGGGCAGTCTCTGGACAGACAGGTGGGAGGTCACGGCAAGTGGACCGGGGCAGTCTCTGGGTAGACAGGCAGGTAGTCACGGCAAGTGACCGGGGCAGTCTCTGGGTAGACAGGCAGGTAGTCACGGCAAGTGACCGGGGCAGTCTCTGGATAAACAGGCAGGCAAGGGGCCGGGGCAGTCTCTGAATGGACAGGTATATACGACCTGAGACGGTGGAGCCTCCCGTTAGGCTAGCAGGCAGATGGCAGATGAGCGCCCCCAAGTGAGCAGGCGAGAGTCTCTGGAATAGCCGATGGACACCGCAGGTGATGGCCGAACCTCCAGGTAGGCTTGCAGGCAGATGGCAGATGAGCGCCCCCAAGTGAGCAGGCGAGAATCTCTGGAATTGCCGATGGTCACCGCATGTGACGGCCGAACCTCCAGGTAGGCTTGCGGGCAGGTAGCAGACAGCAAACTGGCAGGAAACAGGCAGGTAACTGGTAACGGACCCTGAGGGCTGAAGCAGAGTAAACAGTGCAACAACAACATTGCTCGGGCACCTCCATTAAGGAGGAAGTACTTTATATAGGGTGGAGTCCTCCGGCATTGGCCGGGGACCTTTTTTGAAAGATGCGCGCGGCCCCTTTAAGAGCGGGGGCGTGCACGCGCGCGCGCCCTAAGCCCAGAGGCAGGGAAGGAGCGCGCAGCCCCAGCAGGGCGGAAGGAGGACGCTGTGTGAGGGTAAGGTGAGCGACGTCCCTGCCTGGCAGAGGACGCCGGCGCTACACAGATATTTAGTTGCCAATTGACCTAGGTCTGGTGTCAGTTATACTATGCCCTCGGCTGAGTTAGTTGACCTCCTGTGTGCCTGTGCCTTGTGCCTGATCGTGTTGCTTGTTTGGTTTTGACCCGGTCCGTCTCTTCGTTGTGAGTTTGTCTACTGTCTTGGTACTGTGTATTTGCCCGTTCTGGTTTTCTGATCCCTTGGCTACGTTCTGGTTATTCTCTGCCTGCTCCTCTTGTACTGTGTTGCTCCCTCTGTGTATGACCTAGCTATCCTGACGATCCATTTTGTCTATGCCCCTTGGTAACTCTGTCCCGTAGTTACCCTTCTAGGAGTTTTCCTTCTGCTCCTAGCTCTTGGAGCTTAGGCCATGCCCACCAGCAGTCACGTGCTTCAAGGTCCTCTGGCCTGAAGCATTCTCTATCTGTTACTGCTCCCTCTGAGAGACCTGTGGCCGGCGCCGCCCCTTGGCAGTCACGTGCTTTAGGTTCTGTAGTCTGAAGCATGCATATTCACTGCTACTGCCCCGCTCCACAGATATCTTTGAGTGCAGTCTGTCTTATTCAGGACACGCGCACTGGCTCAGTGAGCAAGTGCAGTGTGGTGTTTGTGATAGCAATGGAACAAATAAACAGTGGCTACTGAAAAAACAGAGAGTTGCACAGGCCCCTGGAGGGGAACTCGGCTAACCTCCCACAAAAGTGCAGACAAAAAAATGGAAACTGCAAACACGATAGAAACAAGCAGAAAATATCTTATCTGAAAGTAGCAGCGAAGGCAAGACACCAGCTGACTTCCAAATGAACCAAGAAACAACAATTGATCACCGGCGAGGATCATGGGAAGGCAGCTCACTTATATAAGCCCAGTCAGTCTCTCCTGATTGCCAGTCATCGCTCGCAGGTGATGAACTTCTATTATTCAACACTGGTTCAATACCCTCAGCAACCACCAGAGGGATCCCCAACTCTGAAGTAATTTCCAACATGCTTACAACAGCTGTCACTGTTCTATGTGACAGCAGACATAACCGGATGGGACTAGTAGTCCCATCGGACGATGCCTGCCTACACACAGACACCCGCACACACACACACACACGCCGCGCACACACCTGAAGACCCCGGAGACACACGTGGACACACACAGATACAGACAGACACGCACAGCTTCTCCGCACACAGACACATTCTCCACTCACATACTCTTCCCTACTGCCTTTCTGCATCATTTTTCGCATGCACATCCACAGCAACGCCGCAAATCATTTTACACCTGCGGCTTTGCTGCTGATTTGACTGAGTCAATGAAAGTCAATGGGTGCAGAAACGCTGCAGATCCGCAAAAAGAATTGACATACTGCGAAAAAAAAAAAGTTGCGAATCTGCGCTGATTTTTCTGCAGCATGTGCACGCCAATTCAGGATTCCTATAGATTAACATTGGTTGTGCACTACATTGCGGATATGGTGCAATTCCATGTGTCCAAAAATGCTGCGGATCCGCAACAAAATCCACAACGTGTGCACATAGCCTAACACTTCTACTTTGAAATAATTCTTACATTGCAGCTGTTTTTCCACATCTCTCAAAAACTATTGCACAATACTGTATGTTTGAACATTTTTTCAGTTTTTTTAAGTGAACCTATCACCATACGCAAACGTATGTTAAAGTTTTGACACCCCTGATCAAAATTACTGTTATTATGAACAGTTAAGCAAGTTGAAGATTAAATGATCTTTAAGGCTAGGTTCACATTGCATTAGGGGCATCCGTTTAATGGATATGTTAAACAGATGCGCTAGCGCTGATGTCATTTTTGACATCTTTTTAACCCGTAACGCTAACGTATGCTCTAACACATGGTAGCATTTTGTTACCATACGTTACCATTCGTCAGCCATACAGGTCTATGCACAGCGAATGCGTCCGTTCGCTGTGCATTAGTCCTATAGCACCCCAAAATGCTGTAGACCGCGTTTGAGTGTGCATCAAAAATGGCGGCCAATGGGTGCGTTAACGCATCTGTTACGTAGCGTTAGTGCTGCTATGTAACGGATGCGCTAAAGGGAGTCTGTCACCCCATTTTTGGACTATGAGTTGCGACCACCGCCATCAGGGGCTTATCTACAGCATTCTGTAATGCTGTAGATAAGCCCCCGATGTCACCTGAAATAGAAGAAAATCGAGTTATATTATACTCACCCAGGGGCGTTCCGCAGTCTGGTCCGATGGGTCTGGTTCGGCGCTTCTCATCTTCTAGCGAAACCGGCCTCTTCTTTGCATCCCATCGTGGCTCCTGCGCAGGCGCACTTATGTAGATGTGTGGTATGAGCACATTGAAACCCTAGGTGCTTCACAGAAGTTTACAACAATGAGCCATAAAAATAAAAAAAATCTAATTTTTCCAAGAAAAAAACAATTTTAAGCTCTAAATTTTCCATTTTAATAAGAGTAACAGGAGACATTGAGACATTGCACCATTCATTTTGTTGTGCAAATGCTCCTGAGTCACTAATGCCCCATATGAGGTCAAAAATTACGTTCAATGCACAGTGCAAAGCTCAGAAGGGAAGGAGCGTCACATTACAGTGCAGATTTTGCTGCACTGGTTTCAGGGTGCCATGTCACATTGGCAGAGCCCCTGAGGTGCCAGAACAGCAGAACATAATGACCCACTTTACAAACTGCACCTCTCAATAAATTAATCTAGGGGTGCAGTGATCATAATGACACCACAGGCGGGTCACAGAATTGTATACCATTTGTAAGGATTCCGGATTTTCCATTGAGCCTGTCTGCCCTTGTCCAAGATGGTGTCTTGTACCTTGCATTGTCCTGAAAGGTTTTTTGCCTTGTTTATGGTGTTCTCTGAAGCAGTTAACTAGTGGGACAGTTTTATAGAGTGGGTTATTCAGGATGAGGCAGTACCAAGTATATGTACTTTTATTGTATTTTTTTCTTGTACATAAACAAATGTATTGGTTTAACTTTTTTTATCTTCTTTTGTTCTTTATTTGGAGATTTTTAAAAAATATTTTTAGACTTTTTAATAACTTTTTTTTTTTTACTTTACATTGTCCCACTATGAGACATCATCCTTACACTTTTAGATCGCTGATCTGATACTCTAAAATGCTTCTGCACTGCAGAGCATCGAAGTAGCATCTGACAGGCAGGGATAGATGTGTCAGCTCCTGCTGTTAGCAGGCATTAACAAGCCTCCTTCCCTGCAGGACCCTGAAGGACCCCATGGCCATGTTATGGCTAGAGATCACCATGGATGCCATCAACACAACGTGATGACATAGCGTTGTGCTAATGGGAGCAGACAGGGATTTCACTCCCTGTGCAATGCTCCTCGATGTCGCTGTCAATATTGACAGAGGCATCAGAGGGTTAAATGTCGGTGATCAATGCTAGCACCAATTGTGGGCGTTGATGCAGGGTGTCAGCTCTCACATAGAGCTGACATCTGCAACAGATCATGGCAGTGCTTAGCGTGAGCCCCCACAAATGCTGCTCTGTACATGTACTGCTTTTTGCGTGAACGCAGCTCCTGCAGTGCCTTACAAGTACTGCGCATGTCGGGAAGGGGTTAAAAGGGCTAAACTTTAAAGTTGACACATTTACTTATTGCCTAGGCAATCCCTTCATATGCTGCTGCTATTGAACAGCCGTGAGACATGCAGCCTCGGATACTGGACCATATTTTTTATTAACGCCAAAAATATTTGATTAGGACATGAGTGTGCTCTGATAACACCTTATCCAAGCATGCTCACTCATTACTAGTAGCCAACCAAGAGTCTTTCAATTCTTGTTTGAAGGATTTTCAGTCAATCTTCCCTGAAAACTTCTTCCACTTATGTGAGATTCCTGGGTCTTTTTGCATGCACTGCTCTTTGAGGTCTAGCCACAGATTTTCAGCAGATTGGTCTTCAGAACAAGTACTGTGAGGGCTATTGTAAAACCTTCATCTTGCACCTTTCAGAAAGTCTATTGTGGATTTTCAGATGGTTTTGTTTAAATGAAGAATTTGTTAAAATGTCATTGAATCAATTCTTTCCTCTACTCTTGAAATGTTCCCCGTGCCATTGGCTGCATGATTAGTGATTGGGGGATGATCTTTTCCTGAAATTCTGTGCCCGTTTTTGCGGTTCACCCTATTTTTAATACTTAGCCATGTGAAAGCAGACATCTGTGAGCTGGTCTTATTATGCTGGGAAGGGGCAAATATCCATGGTCCTTCCCTTAGCATTAATATCATCCCCCATATGTCTGCTTTGCCTGTGCAACTTATTAAAAATTGGGGAACCCCAAATGATTTATGTGTCACATCCACATATGGATGTCGCACATCCATTAGATACACCAATTCTGGCACTTACCTTTGATCTTCCCGATTGCCCTTTTGCAGTGGAAATTGGGGTAATGGGATTGTAGGGTTGATGTCAGCTGTGTAATGTAATCAAACCCACAGGTTAGCAATGGAGTGGCATGTATCAGACACCTCGATCACTTACCCAGAAAGAAAAAAAACTCCCCAACAATTTCCCTCTTTTACCCATTTATTACAAAAAAAACACACCAGTCTGCCGTAGTCCAAATGGAGGTTCCATGATGATCCCAGTCTCTGTCCTCAAGTGTATGAAGTCATACTGGGCTTCATACACTGGAGCAGCAGCCACTGCCGGATCTCATGCTGTACTCCACCGAGTCTCACTGAGTACAGTGTGAGAGCTGAAATGATCATTGGTGACATGACTGCAAGTGACTTATGCAGCATCGAGAATAAGACTGCGTAGATCACTTGTGGTCATGTCACCACTCATCATTTTGGATCATTGTGAAACCTCAATTACTAACCCCTGAGCTTTGTCAGCAGATATTACTTAGCTGACATAACCCCACAATTCTAAAACCCCAATTGCCACCGTACCAGGACAATCGGGAAAAGCAGATGCTAAGTGCAAGAACTGGGCATCTATTGGAAGGACATTTCTGAGGCGGCTGAGGGCTGGTCTTATTAGGCTTGAAAATCTGAGACCCTTCCAAAGCCTATTAAAATTAACCTCTAGCTATCTGCTTTACCATAGCTGGTTATTAAAAAAAATGGGGACACCATGTTATTTTTTATATGGTCTCCCGATTTTTAATCAGCAAATGTAAAGCAGATATCTGGGGGCTGATATTAATGTGCTGTTAAGGTCTATGGATATTGTCCTCTTCCCAACATAATAAGATCAGCTTACAACTGTCTTCTTTCCCTTTGTTGGTTATTAAAAATGAAAGGAACCCCATGTCGCTTTTTTATTTATTAAAAATACAGTAAGCTGCTCATGCAAGGCACTAATCCACTACTCCCAGTGGGACCTTTACCTCCTGGTTCAAGATTGTTATTTTTTTATCCTATGTTATTTTAAGTAATTTACCTAGCCACATTTGTTTGCAGGGCAATAGTTCTGCTTTTACCCCCATTTTGCTTCCTTTTTCAGCCCCGTAGTCCTTACTATGACCATTTTACAGCCTTTTTATAGCACTAAAGCTTGAGTCCCCACTGTCTTCTATAGGAATCGGCTTCAGGATCAAGTTTGGGTAATGTTCTGTTTCCCTGAACCAAACTTTGTACTCAAGTTCGGCTGAACCCGACGAAGCCAAACTTCCACGGGTCCGCTCACCCCTAGTCACGGCTATTTATATGGCCCCTGGCTATCTTTTAAAACTATAATTTCACTGGAATGTGGCAGCAATTCAGAGAAAGGCATATCCAGTTGCAGTTGTGAACCCAGGCACTGATTCATGCTGTAAGATCGACTAGTTCCCTTTAAGTGTTCCATGTCATTATTTAAAATATGTTGGGTTTTTTTTGCTTCATTTTTATCTTTATCTTCAAAAAATGTGGATAAACATAACCACAAAAAGTGTTCCAGCAGGATGAATATAAAAACTTAATCTTTATTAACATATAACATACAATTTTTAAAAAAACAATAAAATGAACCTAACAAAAATGCCCAGTAGGAGGTGTATAACGCAATATCACATCAATAACTTGGTATATTAGCGGTCCAAAAAACCGGTGTGTAATACATGAGAGCAAACTCCCTGAAAAACCTCCGGACCAAAAACGCCCTAGTATAAAGGTATTGGCATAAATATACAGCCGCACAATTAAATCAGATGAGATAACTGCCCACTATGTTGGTAAGTAATGACTGGACTCAAAAAAGAGCTCCACCAATTGATTAACCTGTGACTAGCCAAAGTATATGATCAAGCTGAACCAAGCAGTCCTAAGCACAGATCAATGGCTATAAACGGCATCATACTAAAGGTAGGAAATATATCGCAAATGAACGAGTAATTACCTAAGAACTGGACCGTGCTAGAGTGTGCTGGAAAGCGTGGCGTTACCTCCTCCACCCCAACGCGCGTTTCGCTAAAGCTTCTTCCGGGGGCGTGTCTAGACATGGGTGGTCATTTATTAAATAGCAGAAGGCTCCAATTAAAAACCAGGATTATCCCAGGGGAGTGCCGTGTCTATCGTCATCATTCTGACCTCATCGGCGCATGCGTAGATCAGTGCTGCTGGATAAAACATTACTTCCTGTAACACGCTCCTTGGAACGCATGCTGGCACGCATGCGATCCAATCCTGGAGCATGTGTGGAAGTAACCAGCGCAGCTAGATACCACGTAAGCGCTCCGGTAAAGAATGAAGCTTCAAAATATAACGTGACAGTGCAAAAGTGAATACTATTACTCTATTATTGTAGAGTGATTTATTTAATTAAGCTTTCCTCTGTCAAATCTAATAGATCCTATAAATATAAACGAACTAATGACTAAATATACCGAAAAAAGTGCGCAGTGCAAAATTGGAAAGTGAATTTAATAGTGAACGATTCTAGAAACAAAGGTAAAATAATACAGTGCAACAATAAATATACTCCCGTATAAAAGAAGATCCTATAGAACTAATACAGATAAATGCAAAAAAAAATATATACACAAAAATACAGCATGCTTGAGTCCAGAATATAATCTTCATTGGGGATATGGACTCCAATGCCTGTTTTTAATTATCTTCAAACGAACCAAAGTCCAGAAATCATCTGAATGCTTTCATCTGTATCAGAACTGCGGATCAGTATAACTGGCCAACTGCTTCAACAAAATCCATCCAGGTCTTCATACGATACGAACATCAATATCAACAATTAACATCTATATAATAATAATAAACAAAAAATTAATAAACAATATAAACATCGAAAAATTTAAAACCACCCACCCCTAAAAATGATGCCACTCTGAATCAAAATGATAACCTAAATGCTATATTCTCGATGCCTATTATAGAAAAGAGGAAAAACCCAGGCTTTCATTTAAACCTAATGGACTCATAGACCCTAGCCTGAAGATCCACTCACTTTCTTTTTGAGCTAAAACCCTGCTTAAATCACCACCTCTAATGCCAAGAGTAATTAGGTCTATGCCTTTCAACTTAAGACCCCTGGCATTGCAGTCATGAAACTTTTTAAAATGTCGGGGTAAGGTTTTCAATAAGGAGTCATCATTCACTGATTTTGCTTTTTCAATGTCCCTCACATGTTCTCTAATACGGATTTTAAGTTCACGTGTGGTCAGACCTATGTAGATCTTACCACACGGGCATTCCGCATGATAAATCACCCCTTGGGAGGAACAGTTGATATGACTTCTGATTGTGAAAGACCTAGATCTACATTGATTAGAAAAACTAACCGCTTTGACCAGATTCAAACACCGCTTACAAATTCCACAAGGGAAAAAACCGGGCTTACCCATATTTCTTTTAGTTCTAAGTTTACTTTCCTCAGAAATATAGTGGCTGTGTACCAGGACGTCTTTCAGATTTTTTGAACGTCTAGCCACAAAAGAGGGGACAGCAGGGAGGATGTTTTTTAGAATAGGATCGACCGTAGAACCGACCAATGTTTCCTAATAACATTAGTCAGATCTTGCCACTGTCGGTTAAAGGTAGAAATAAAACGTACCTTATTAGGACCTGAATCTTCTTTATTAGTCTTTTTTGGATTTTTTGGAGGCCCATAGAGAAGTTGATCCCTATTTAACATGGAGGCTCGCACATATCCTTGACGAATTGACTTTCTGCTGTAGCCTCTATCTTCGAATCTTCTGGCTAGTTCCTTAGATTGTGTTTCAAAGGTATTGGAATCAGAACAGATTCTTCGGACCCTCAAGAATTGACCTATCGGTATTCCTTTGATCATAGAAGATGGATGTGCCGATTGTGCTAATAACAAAGAATTAGTTGCCGTCGGCTTTCGATATATGTCAGTTTTCAAATGTCCGTCATCGGATACTGTAATGAAAATGTCCAAAAATTCAGTTGTCTTCCAGCTTGATAGGTAAGTTTAACATTGATATCATTATGGTTCAGTCTTTCAAAGAAAAGGCCCAACTCATGAATGGACCCTTCCCAAATAAAAAAGACATCGTCTATATATCTCATCCAGTTGTGAACCAATTCAACACCCTGATGAGATCAGACTGAAAAATGTGTCTTTCCCATGCCCCCAGAAATAGGTTGGCATAAGCAGGGGCACAGGATGCCCCCATTGCTGTACCTTGCAATTGCAAAAAAATGTCACCATTAAATGTAAAGACATTATGATGTAATAAAAATTCCAATAATATCAATACAAGGTCAGCAATAGGGGGATCAATGTTACTTGAACTTAGAAACCATTTAACTGCAGACAATCCATCTTTGTGCCTGATGGAAGTGTACAACGATTCCACATCTGCCGTTACTAGGAACATGTGAGGTTCCAATTGTAATTGATCTATACGTTGCAAGGCAGATGTGGTATCCCTGATAAAAGAAGGCAACTCAGATACCAATGGCTTTAGAAAGAAATCCACTATGTTGGAAATGGTTTCACATAACCCCAAATTGCCTGCCACAATGGGGCGCCCCGGTGGGTCCAATGCATTTTTGTGTAATTTCGGTATCAAGTAAAAGGTGGCCAATTTAGGATGAAAATCTTTCACATGGTCCAACAGTTTCTTGAGATAATGCCCCGAGAGAATGCATCCTCCAATATTCCAACCAACTTAACCTGGAAGGAGGATAGAGGGTTATGTGTCATTTTACGATAACAATTGGTATCTCCAAGTAAAATGTTGGCCTGCTTTTCATATAGATTATTTGGCCAAATTACCAGGTTGCCTCCTTTATCTGCTGCTTTAATATTTACATCATTCCATGTTTTCAATTCTTCCAGAGCTAGATATTCACTCCTAGTAAAGTTGGACTTCCCTTTCCTAACATCAATTAATGATTCAATATCTCTGGTCACTAATTTGGTGAAAGTATCAATTGCTGAACACAATCCCAAAGCTGGGAATTTTTTGGCTTTTTCAAAGAGGTGGTTAGGTATCGTACTCACCTGTTTGGGGATACTTTCATCTTCAAGGGATCTAAGAATCTCTAGGGCCTCCAATTCCTCTTTAGTTGTAAATATATCGTCATTCTGGGTTCTATAATGAAGTTTCTTTAATATCAGTTTCCTTGCAAACAGATGGGTATCTTTTACCGCTGTGAATAAATCTATATTCGAAGAAGGTGAGAAAGTTAACCCCTTCTCTAAACTTTAAGCTGTGTATCAGACAATACATGTTGTGATAAATTCACTACCTTGAAGTGATCCTTCCGTTTCCTATCTCTTTGTGGTTTATTAAACAATTCAGGAAATCTCTTTCTTTGATTGTCACTCTTCAGGGAATAATCACGTCTGTATTCTCCATCACTCATAGAAGCATTACTCTCTGATCCGGATACCGAAGTTTCAGACGTCTCTCTTACTTTTTCTCTAGGGAAAGTCAATTTCTTCTGCCATTTATAGATTTTGTTAACCTCAAAATCAGCTGTATCACGTTGAAATTTCTTTAATTTAGTGAAACTGATTTCTTCATCCCATTTAGCAGAATCTATTTCTAATTCTTTAATCCATTTCTCAAAATTATCTTTGGGAATTTCTTTCTGTAGATTTGTCTGAATCTCTTCTAATTCCACATCAATTTCTCGCAAAGAAGCTGTATTTTTATCAACCAGAATTTGTATAAATTGAAACGAACAGGTGGAAGCAGCCGCCATCCACCTCTTTGTCAAATCCTCATTCTCAAGTTGGTATGAGGGAAATAGATGAATCCTCAATCCCCTCGGAATAATTTTGGTTGATAAATAGTTCTCCAAAGAACTTCTATTACACCATAATTTCGTTTTGCGGTGTAACATATTTCTATAACGACGCATCAATTCTTTATGATCTCTAGTGGCATCATGCGAAACACTCTGGGCACTTTGTTTAAAAATGTCTGACGCTTTAGTTTGCTAAGACGTTTCTTTAGCCTTTAAATCCATTATAGCAGGACTAAATCTGTTTAACAAAACAGTAACGCAATAATTATATCCACAAATTAGTCCAAAGCTGTGTCTTTGGTCCGGAGTTTTTTCAGGGAGTTTGCTCTCATGTATTACACACCGGTTTTTTGGACCGCTAATATACCAAGTTATTGATGTGATATTGCGTTATACACCTCCTACTGGGCATTTTTGTTAGGTTCATTTTATTGTTTTTTTTTTAAATTGTATGTTATATGTTAATAAAGATTAAGTTTTTATATTCATCCTGCTGGAACACTTTTTGTGGTTATGTTTATCCACATTTTTTGAAGATATAGTTGATAATGAGTGCCAGCTCCTATATGATTAGACACAGCTTTGGACTAATTTATGGATATAATTATTGCGTTACTGTTTTGTTTAAACAGATTTAGTCCTGCTATAATGGATTTAAAGGCTAAAGAAACGTCTTGGCAAACTAAGGCGTCAGACATTTTTAAACAAAGTGCCCAGAGTGTTTCGCATGATGCCACTAGAGATCATAAAGAATTGATGCGTCGTTATAGAAATATGTTACACCGCAAAACGAAATTATGGTGGAATAGAAGTTCTTTGGAGAACTATTTATCAACCAAAATTATTCCGAGGGGATTGAGGATTCATCTATTTCCCTCATACCAACTTGAGAATGAGGATTTGACAAAGAGGTGGATGGCGGCTGCTTCCACCTGTTCGTTTCAATTTATACAAATTCTGGTTGATAAAAATACAGCTTCTTTGCGAGAAATTGATGTGGAATTAGAAGAGATTCAGACAAATCTACAGAAAGAAATTCCCAAAGATAATTTTGAAAAATGGATTAAAGAATTAGAAATAGATTCTGCTAAATGGGATGAAGAAATCAGTTTCACTAAATTAAAGAAATTTCAACGTGATACAGCTGATTTTGAGGTTAACAAAATCTATAAATGGCAGAAGAAATTGAGAAAAAGTAAGAGAGACGTCTGAAACTTCGGTATCCGGATCAGAGAGTAATGATTCTATGAGTGATGGAGAATACAGACGTGATTATTCCCTGAGGAGTGACAATCAAAGAAAGAGATTTCCTAATTGTTTAATAAACCACAAAGAGATAGGAAACTGAAGGATCACTTCAAGGTAGTGAATTTATCACAACATGTATTGTCTGATACACAGCTTAAAGTTTTAGAGAAGGGGTTAACTTTCTCACCTTCTTCGAATATAGATTTATTCACAGCGGTAAAAGATACCCATCTGTTTGCAAGGAAACTGATATTAAAGAAACTTCATTATAGAACCCAGAATGACGATATATTTACAACTAAAGAGGAATTGGAGGCCCTAGAGATACTTAGATCCCTTGAAGATGAAAGTATCCCAAACAGGTGAGTACGATACCTAACCACCTCTTTGAAAAATCCAAAAAATTCCCAGCTTTGGGATTGTGTCCAGCAATTGATACTTTCACCAAATTAGTGACCAGAGATATTGAATCATTAATTGATGTTAGGAAAGGGAAGTCCAACTTTACTAGGAGTGAATATCTAGCTCTGGAAGAATTGAAAACATGGAATGATTAAATATTAAAGCAGCAGATAAAGGAGGCAACCTGGTAATTTAGGCCAAATAATCTATATGAAAAGCAGGCCAACATTTTACTTGGAGATACCAATTGTTATCGTAAAATGACACATAACCCTCTATCCTCCTTCCAGGTTAAGTTGGTTGGAATATTGGAGGATGCATTCTCTCGGGGCATTATCTCCAAGAAACTGTTGGACCATGTGAAAGATTTTCATCCTAAATTGGCCACCTTTTACTTGATACCGAAATTACACAAAAATGCATTGGACCCACCGGGGCGCCCCATTGTGGCAGGCAATTTGGGGTTATGTGAAACCATTTCCAACATAGTGGATTTCTTTCTAAAGCCATTGGTATCTGAGTTGCCTTCTTTTATCAGGGATACCACATCTGCCTTGCAACGTATAGATCAATTACAATTGGAACCTCACATGTTCCTAGTAACGGCAGATGTGGAATCGTTGTACACTTCCATCAGGCACAAAGATGGATTGTCTGCAGTTAAATGGTTTCTAAGTTCAAGTAACATTGATCCCCCTATTGCTGACCTTGTATTGATATTATTGGAATTTTTATTACATCATAATGTCTTTACATTTAATGGTGACATTTTTTTGCAATTGCAAGGTACAGCAATGGGGGCATCCTGTGCCCCTGCTTATGCCAACCTATTTCTGGGGGCATGGGAAAGACACATTTTTCAGTCTGATCTCATCCAGGGTGTTGAATTGGTTCACAACTGGATGAGATATATAGACGATGTCTTTTTTATTTGGGAAGGGTCCATTCATGAGTTGGGCCTTTTCTTTGAAAGACTGAACCATAATGATATCAATGTTAAACTTACCTATCAAGCTGGAAGACAACTGGAATTTTTGGACATTTTCATTACAGTATCCGATGACGGACATTTGAAAACTGACATATATCGAAAGCCGACGGCAACTAATTCTTTGTTATTAGCACAATCGGCACATCCATCTTCTATGATCAAAGGAATACCGATAGGTCAATTCTTGAGGGTCCGAAGAATCTGTTCTGATTCCAATACCTTTGAAACACAATCTAAGGAACTAGCCAGAAGATTCGAAGATAGAGGCTACAGCAGAAAGTCAATTCGTCAAGGATATGTGCGAGCCTCCATGTTAAATAGGGATCAACTTCTCTATGGGCCTCCAAAAAATCCAAAAAAGACTAATAAAGAAGATTCAGGTCCTAATAAGGTACGTTTTATTTCTACCTTTAACCGACAGTGGCAAGATCTGACTAATGTTATTAGGAAACATTGATCGGTTCTATCGGTCGATCTTATTCTAAAAAACATCCTCCCTGCTGTCCCCTCTTTTGTGGCTAGACGTTCAAAAAATCTGAAAGACGTCCTGGTACACAGCCACTATATTTCTGAGGAAAGTAAACTTAGAACTAAAAGAATATGGGTAAGCCCGGTTTTTTCCCTTGTGGAATTTGTAAGGGGTGTTTGAATCTGGTCAAAGCGGTTAGTTTTTCTAATCAATGTAGATCTAGGTCTTTCAAAATCAGAAGTCATATCAACTGTTCCTCCCAAGGGGTGATTTATCATGCGGAATGCCCGTGTGGTAAGATCTACATAGGTCTGACCACACGTGAACTTAAAATCCGTATTAGAGAACATGTGAGGGACATTGAAAAAGCAAAATCAGTGAATGATGACTCCTTATTGAAAACCTTACCCCGACATTTTAAAAAGTTTCTTGACTGCAATGCCAGGGGTCTTAAGGTGAAATGCATAGACCTAATTACTCTTGGCATTAGAGGTGGTGATTTAAGCAGGGTTTTAGCTCAAAAAGAAAGTGAGTGGATCTTCAGGCTAGGGTCTATGAGTCCATTAGGTTTAAATGAAAGCCTGGGTTTTTCCTCTTTTCTATAATAGGCATCGAGAATTTAGCATTTAGGTTATCATTTTTGATTCAGAGTGGCATCATTTTTAGGGGTCGGTGGTTTTTAATTTTTCGATGTTTATATTGTTTATTAATTTTTTGTTTATTATTATTATATAGATGTTAATTGTTGATATTGATGTTCGTATCGTATGAAGACCTGGATGGATTTTGTTGAAGCAGTTGGCCAGTTATACTGATCCCAGTTCTGATACAGATGAAAGCATTCAGATGATTTCTGGACTTTGGTTTGTTTGAAGATAAATAAAAACAGGCATTGAAGTCCATATCCCCAATGAAGATTATATTCTGGACTCAAGCATGCTGTATTTTTGTGTATATATATTTTTTTGCATTTATCTGTATTAGTTCTATAGGATATTCTTTTATACGGGAGTATATTTATTGTTGCACTGTATTATTTTACTTTGTTTCTAGAATCGTTCACTATTAAATTCACTTTACAATTTTGCACTGCGCACTTTTTTCGGTATATTTAGTCATTAGTTCGTTTATATTTATAGGATCTATTAGATTTGACAGAGGAAAGCTTAATTAAATAAATCACTCTACAATAATAGAGTAATAGTATTCACTTTTGCACTGTCACGTTATATTTTGCAGCTTCATTCTTTACCGGAGCACTTACGTGGTATCTAGCTGCGCTGGTTACTTCCACACATGCTCCAGGATTGGATCGCATGCGTGCCAGCATGCGTTCCAAGGAGCGTGTTACAGGAAGTAATGTTTTATCCAGCAGCACTGATCTACGCATGCGCCGATGAGGTCAGAATGATGACGATAGACACGGCACTCCCCTGGGATAATCCTGGTTTTTAATTGGAGCCTTCTGCTATTTAATAAATGACCACCCATGTCTAGACACGCCCCCGGAAGAAGCTATAGCGAAACGCGCGTTGGGGTGGAGGAGGTAACCCACGCTTTCCAGCACACTCTAAACACGGTCCAGTTCTTAGGTAATTACTCGTTCATTTGCGATATATTTCCTACCTTTAGTATGATGCCGTTTATAGCCATTGATCTGTGCTTAGGACTGCTTGGTTCAGCTTGATCATATACTTTGGCTAGTCACAGGTTAATCAATTGGTGGAGCTCTTTTTTGAGTCCAGTCATTACTTACCAACATAGTGGGCAGTTATCTCATCTGATTTAATTGTGCGGCTGTATATTTATGCCAATACCTTTATACTAGGGCGTTTTTGGTCCGGAAGTTTTTTAGGGAGTTTGCTCTCATGTATTACACACCGGTTTTTTGGACCGCTAATATACCAAGTATATTGATGTGATATTGCGTTATACACCTCCTACTGGGCATTTTTGTTAGGTTCATTTTATTGTTTTTTTAAAAATTGTATGTTATATGTTAATAAAGATTAAGTTTTTATATTCATCCTGCTGGAACACTTTTTGTGGTTATGTTTATCCACATTTTTTGAAGATATAGTTGATAATGAGTGCCAGCTCCTATATGATTAGACACAGCTTTGGAACTAATTTGTGGATATAATTATTCATTTTTATCTTGCAGATTTCATTGTTGTTGTTAAAGCACCACTCCAGCATTTTTTTTGTTCAGCGCTGGAATGATATTACTAATCTAAGGTCCCTGACTAGAGTTGAGCGATACTTTCCAATATCAATAAGTATCGGATCGGAATGGGTATCGCCGATACCCAAAAAGTATCGGCGATACCCGATACCGATACCGGAAATCCAATGTAAGTCTATGGGAACAAAATATCGGAATTAAAAAAAACCCATTCTTGCCTTGTAGGTTAATTGTACATGAAGGAAAACAACAAAGAGTAATGTAGAATGTATTGGGGGAGGTTGAGGAGACATTAAAGGCATAGATGTTTAACCCAATCAAATGAAATAGCAGTAATACTTTTTTTTTAAAGACGTTCGGATTGACGAAGAAATTGACAATGTTGTTAACCTTTTTTCAATTTTGGCAAATATGTATGTTTCACAACTTCCATGCTCTTCACCTTTTTAACTTCTGCCACACTTTCTCCTTCATAATCTTCAGCAGCATCATCTTTTTCATCAAATTATTCTTCATCTTCACCTTATTTATCTTCTTCTTAAACTTCTTGCTATTGATCTTTTTGTTAACATTACTCATATTCTTCTTATTAAACTATTATTCTTCTTCATATTCTACTTCTTCATCTTCTTCCTATTCATCTTCTTCATCATATTCTTATTTGTGACAGAGATTCCTGTACTTGTAATCTGTAAAAGTATGAATTTTTCATCCTTCCGTTCTTGCTGTCACCAAAGATTTAAATTACAACAGTGTTTGTCCGCGTTCAGTTTAGCCTGCAGCAGCAGCAGGCATTTTCCAGGGGCACCACGAGGAGGAACGGACTCACCCCCATACACTGCTTAGTCTTCTTCTGCTTATAATTTAGAGCATATATTTAGCTCTTAATTTTGGTCTTATACTTCATGTTCTTCTGCTTTTTGATCTTCTGCTTATTGTTCTTCTGTCTCCTGTTCTGTATCTTGTAGTTTGTCTTAACCTTATTTTGTTCTGTTGGTGATCTTCTTCTGGGTAATCTTTTATTTGTTCTTTGTGATGGTGTTCAGGCTGGTTGGCTTCATGCTCGTCGTCCTTGTGGTCGTCGTCTTCTTCAGGGTGGTCTCCAGGGTCGTCGTCCTCTTCAGGGTCCTCGTCTTCAGGGTCCTCGTCTTCGGGCTCGTCGTCTTCTTCGGGGTGGTCATCAGGGTCGTCGTCTTCATTGTTGGAGATCCATAGTGATTACCCAAAAAAACATTTAAAAAATCTTCAATTTGGAAATGTAGCTGAAGGTACAAGAAGGCTGACTAACTTCCGAGAACCAGCTGACGTTACTGGAACCCGGACGGGTATCAGATGGTACAAGAGACAATGGAAGTAATGAGGACCAGCTGACTGTGCTGGAACCCGGAGGGGCAGCAGAAGGGAAAGAGCCAATGGCACAACCGAGGACCAGCTGACGTTATTGGTACATGGTTACTAAGCAGAAAGTACCTGTGCTCCAAAGCACTACCAAGGACCAGCAGACGTTGCTGGAACTCTGATACCGAGATGGAGGCACCTAGGCCAAAGGCACTGCGGAGAACCAGTTGACGGTACTGGATCCCGGACGGGTAGCAGAAGGTACAAGAGCAAATGGAAGTAACGAGGACCAGCTGACTGTACTGGAACCCGGAGGGGCAGCAGAAGGAAAAGAGCCAATGGCACAACCGAGGACCAGCTGACGTTACTGGGACACGGTTACTAAGCAGGAGGTACCTGTGCTCCAAAGCACTACCAAGGACCAGCAGACGTTGCTGGAACTCGGATACCGAGATGGAGGCACCTAGGCCAAAGGCACTGCGGAGAACCAGCTGACGGTACTGGAACCCGGACGGGTAGCAGAAGGTACAAAAGCCAATGGAAGTAACGAGGACCAGCTGACTGTACTGGAACCCGGAGGGGCAGCAGAAGGAAAAGAGCTAATGGCACAACCGAGGACCAGCTGACGTTACTGGGACACGGTTACTAAGCAGGAGGTACCTGTGCTCCAAAGTACTACCAAGGACCAGCAGACGTTGCTGGAACTCGGATACCGAGATGGAGGCACCTAGGCCAAAGGCACTGCGGAGAACCAGCTGACGGTACTGGAACCCGGACGGGTACCATAAGGCACCCATGAAAATGTAAGTTGACAGTCCGCAAGCCGTCCGCAGTTACCGAATCACACAGTCCTACAGTGGGTGCTTGTCCTATTGTCACAACGGAAACAGCCTTTATTTACATATCTCGCAGCACACATAGGAAGCACCTAAACTGCAGGCACCATAGAGTCGGCTAACCCGAATGCAACACGACAGGACAACTTATTGGAGGCTAATTGACGTTGACACTGCCAGGAAACAGCTGTCGTGCTGTAACCAGGCTGGGCAGGAGTGAGTACCCATGCCAATTACTTCCGAGCAACAACTGGCGGTTTTGGAGCCCAGGGATGAGAGGAGAACAGGGTGGAGGCAGCAGGACTTTTTGCCGTACACACAGCAGGGGAACAGCTGACATTACTGAACCCCAGTAACACAGGAGCAAGTGTTGACTGTGCTAACAGCACTTCCGAGCAACAACTGGTGGTGTTGGAGCCCAGGGATGAGAAGAGAAAAGGGTGGAGGCAGCAGGACTTTTTGCCGTTCACAAGCAGGGGAACAGCTGACATTACTGAACCCCAGTAACACAGGAGCAAGGATTGACTGTGCTAACAGCACTTCCGAGCAACAGCTGACGGTGTTGGAGCCCAGGGATGAGAGGAGAACAGGGTGGAGGCAGCAGGACTTTTTGCCATACACACAGCAGGGGAACAGCTGACATTACTGAACCCCAGTAACACAGGAGCAAGTGTTGACTGTGCTAACAGCACTTCCGAGCAACAACTGGCGGTGTTGGAGCCCAGGGATGAGAGGAGAACAGGGTGGAGGCAGCAGGTCTTTTTGCCGTACACACAGCAGGGGAACAGCTGACATTACTGAACCCCAGTAACACAGGACCAAGTGTTGACTGTACTAACAGCACTTCCGAGCAACAACTGGCGGTGTTGGAGCCCAGGGATGAGAGGAGAACAGAGTGGAGGCAGCAGGACTTTTTGCCGATCACACAGCAGGGGAACAGCTGACATTACTGAACCCAGTAACACAGGATCAAGTGTTGACTGTGCTAACAGCACTTCCGAGCAACAACTGGCGGTGTTGGAGCCCAGGGATGAGAAGAGAACAGGGTGGAGGCAGCAGGACTTTTTGCCGTCAGACAGCAGGGGAACAGCTGACATTATTGAACACCAGTAACACAGGACAAGTGTTGACTGTGCTAACAGCACTTCCGAGCAACAACTGGGGTGTGGAGCCCAGCGATGAGAGGAGAACAGGG
>JARQOD010000007.1:169277284-169333400 GCA_033576555.1 Oophaga sylvatica | reverse complement strand
AAAGTACACACATAGAATTAACAAACTTTTGAAGGTGAGTTGACATAAAATGCTGTCAGTACAAACATTTAGCTTCAAAAGACAGCAAAATTCTTACTAAAAACTACGTAAGAATTGACATACTAAATATTTGTCTAAGTTGTTTCACAGTGCAGGAATCGTCGTCCATTTAGGCGGTACATTGCCCCCACAAGGATTTACGGCAAGTCATACAACTTCCAACTGATCTATTGTTTTTGCATTTTTGTTTTACCTGGCAAAATTTTGTTTGCAGCATCCCTTCAGAAGAATTTGCGACTTCTAACAAGCCACGCTTTCACCTAGATCTAACGTAAGGACCACCCAACTCTGTAACGAGCTTTTGCAAAAGCACCTTGCGTGAAATGTTTTTGGAGGTCGTCTCCTTGTACATTATCCAAGCATTTATACCTGCTAAGTTGAGGGTATTTTCAAATGAGTGAACAGGCCATCTCCGAGTACATGTTCTTGTGGTGTATTTGTGTGCCATTTGACCTATGACATCTGCTCCGTATTTAGTTTCATTATAAAACTTTACGGTTTCAGGAGTTTTTCTTAGCAGATTCCGAAGCAACGTCAACATCGGGATGGATGGAACTCAACATTATAACATTCTTGCTTTGTTTACCTTGATACATGGTAAGTGGAAAATCATCTTCGTTTATAAAAACTTTAGTGTTGTACAAGTTTTCCTTCATTGATTTTGATCTCTTTAGGCACTTCTCATCTATTCTTATTTATCATTCCCATGATGATTGTTCCCTGGCTTTTTAGTTGTTTAGCAAGTTTGACTGACATAAAATAATTATCTGTGGTAACATTACTTCCTTTTTTCAAAAACGGCTGCATTAGTTTCATGACTACGTGGTAGGCTAAACGGTCATCAGCACGGTGTGAATCATCCTTTCCAAGATAAGTGAAGCAATTTGAAAGATATTTGCCATCCTTGTCAACAGCTAGTCATTATTTATGGCCGTATTTTTCCATCTGAGTGAAAGGACACCTAGTTTTGCTGGGGAAAAGATGTTCATGAACAGTAATGTAGGGGCCAGGTTTGTAAGAAGCAAAGCAATTATCATGGAACCTATCCCACACTATAGAAAAGAGAGCAAACTTGTCGGTTTTGAGTCGCTGGGATCGATTGGACTTCTCATCAAATCTTAGGTAATGCCTAATTTCTACAAAACGGGATACATTTTTGCGACGTTTTGCAGATTGTTTCTGTCCACGACCTGGAGGATGTTCGCGAGGCAACAACTCCGCACGAGCGTGATCCCTAGTTGATGGGCTTGCAATATCTCGAAAAAAGTTGTTGAATATTTTGTATTTTTGTTTTGTAACTCAGTGTATGAAAGAACAAAAAAATATACATAACTACTTACCTCCCTGATTTGTTCCTTCTGAATCTTCAGATTCACTAGAAACATTTTGAGGATTCAAGTCTTCATTAGTGTCAGCATCAAATTGATTTTCCTCCGTTTTGCATACCGATTCATCCTCCAGTATAGAATGCAAAATAGCAAAAATATCATCAGGCTTTAGTGCACTTCTTCTAGCCATATTAGCAGTTAGCAAAACTGCAGCCGTATTCTACAGAAATTATGTAGTCCACTAGAGAGTTCACTGGTTAACTGACAGATGTCTTGTATATGTCCTGTGTATGTCAAGTATATTTGCAAAAATGCTAATTATTCTAAGTCGTAAACAACATTTATTCTAAACTTATTCTAAAATACAAGTAAATGAAAACTAAAAGAAATAATAACATTTTAAAGACAAAGACTAGCAAAATATAGTAGGGAGTCAAAATGACTCCCTTTGATAATAAAAGGTAAATTTTGAAAAAAAGGTACTTTTTTTCAAAAGTTATTTATTGTCACAAAATCTTTTTTCGCATCCTAAATGAGCAAATGTCTCAAGCCAGAATTCGGAAAAATGTAGTCACAGAAGAGACATAAAAATTGAGAGGAGTCAATATGACTCCATCGGTAGTTCTAGTGATAATTATATGAGCGGAATTGAAGTCTTCTCAAATTTTTTAAAAATCCGAATTCTGCAGAATAATGGTATTTTGCAATTTTCTCCAAATTACTTAATAAAATAGTGGACACTTGCAGCCACAATTTTGCTGTGCTCCTGAGCGCTAGGCAATGGTAAAAATTATAAGTTATATTCACCTGTTCCTGTTAGTAGTGATGGTAGAACCCATGGATGTCCAGGTTCGGCTGAACATCTAAAAAAAATTTGGTTTAGTCACCAGACTGGTACCCAAACCAAAACCCAGACCCCCTTCAGATGAATGGGGGGCCCAAACATCAGTTGTTTACCATGTTGTCATGTGCATATCACTGCAGAAAACATAGGCTCAGATCGGCAGTAAGATTATTACCACCAGTCAGAGAGCTGCGGTTCCCATGCTGTCAGATGACAGTCTGAGCCAGCATCCGTGACTAGCAGTGACTACCGCCAGTCATAGGCGTCCACTTATGAGAACGTATTACTAGTATCAACCAGACCCCCACTGCTGTGTTTTAGGCAGCCCCCAAATCTGAGAAGCATCATTGTCTGAAGTTCCCTGTCCTCCCCAACAGCTGCAGGAACCTTTCCTTGTAACAGAAGAAATGCAAAACCTGTCCATTTATAATGACCACGGACAAGATAAAAATCCCAGACTCCCATCGGACTACAAGATACCAGGTACTTTCAGCTGCATCACATCTAATGTGGTGTACCTAATTATATGTACTAAATGTCCAACTGGGGGTCTGTATGTTGGAGAGACCAGGCAAAAACTGAGAACAAGGATGAATTCTCATCGCCACACAATAAGAGAAACAAGAATGGATCTACCTGTGGCAAAACATTTTTCTTCCCCTGGTCATAGCATGTGGGATATGAAATTACTTGTATTGAAAGGTAGCTTCACATCTCAGAGACAAAGAAGAGTTTGCGAATACAAACTGATGGTGACCTTTGACACTCTTAATGCTGGAATGAACCTGTCACACGGATTTATGACGTTTTACATCAATTAAGGAATTTACTCCAAAGACCCTGTGAAAACATCACAAAATATTACCAGACCCCAATCAGAGGGCAATAAAACTTTCACACTCCTTATCTATGAACTGTTCCAATATTTATGTTCATCTCTATCTCCCATAATGACAGTTCTGCTTTACGTCACTTGTCTTACCTATTGCATTTTTTCTATGCTGTGTGGTGTATAAATATGTGATTATTCAGATTTTGTATTAGTTTAGCCTGATGAAGAGACCTGAGTAGTCTCGAAAGCTTGCAATTTGTTACCATCTTTTCAGTTAGCCATTAAAAGGTATCAACCACTGAGGACTCTCAACTCTAAATATTTTAGTATCAACCCACACAGGTTAAACAGCAAGAGCAGGTGCTGCTGATGTTAATATTTATCAGCTGATGACTGTGCTATAAATAAATAATTAAAAAATAATGGGGCCTCTTCTATTTTTGATAACCAGCGCAGGCAAAACTGACAGCTGTGGGCTGCAATCCTCATTGGTCAGCTTTATCATGGCTGTTTATCAAGAATAAAGGGGTCCCCATGCTGTTTTGTAAAAATTTTAATAAATAAAAAAGGCATGAGCTCCCCCATTTTTGACAAACAGCCAAGCTAAAGCAAACAGCTGGGGCTGGTATTCTCAGGCTTGTTAGGGGCCTTGGAAATTGCCCCGAGCCTAAAAATAGCATATCGCAGCCGCCCTACCCTTTTTACCTCTATACAAGTCACTGGTGCGACCACACTTAGAATACTGTGTGCAGTTCTGGTCTCCGGTGTATAAGAAAGACATAGCTGAACTGGAGCGGGTGCAGAGAAGAGCGACCAAGGTTATTAGAGAACTGGGGGGTCTGCAATACCAAGACAGGTTATTACACTTGGGGTTATTTAGTTTGGAAAAACGAAGCTTAGGGGTGATCTTATTACAATGTACAAATATATGAGGGGACAGTACAAAGACCTTTCTAATGATATTTTTACTCTTAGACCTGTGACGGGGACGAGGGGGCATCCTCTACGTCTGGAGGAAAGAAGGTTTAGCCATAATCACAGATGCAGATTCTTTACTGTAAGAGCAGTGAGACTATGGAACTCTCTGCCGTCTAATGTTGTAATGAGTGATTCCTTACTAAAATTTAAGAGGGGACTGGATGCCTTTCTTGAAAAGTATAATATTACAGGCTATATTCACTAGTTTCCTAGATACAGCGTTGATCCAGGGAGCTAGTCTGATTGCCGTATGTGGAGTCGGGAAGGAATTTTTTTCCCCAATGTGAAGCTTACTGTTTGCCACTTGGGTTTTTTTTGCCTTCCTCTGGATCAACATGTTAGGGCAGGTTAGGATAGGATATGGGTTGAACTAGATGGACTTAAAGTCTTCCTTCAACCTTAATAACTATGTTACTATGTTACTATGTTACTATGTTACCCTGGTGTGGTGGCAAGTTGGGTAATATTTGTGGGATTGATGTCAGCTGCTTTATGGACACTGCTATCAAGCCCACAGGTTAGTAATGGATAGGCATCTATAAGACGCCTATCCATTACTAACCCCATAGTTTTATACATATCAAAAAATGTCCCAAATTTATAAGTACCACCTCCAAAAACTAATCATTAACCATATCTACCATAATTATATGGAAAAAAGAGGCAAAGGTGAATCAATGCTCAATTAAAATTTCAAAAATGTATGTGATTAAATAGCAGACATCTTGTTTTAGCGCCATTTTGACACTGAAACAGCGCAAAAAAGGCTGCTCCTGACGCTGCAACTGTTAACGGCAAGATTTTACCTAGCTAGTTAGGCGGCTTTATATCTGTCAGATAGCGTAGCTATAAAGTGTCCAGTACGGCTGAAAATTTACTTTACGGACTATTTTTGGGGGCCATTACTGAGATCTACAGACAAATTTTAAATAGATTGTAGCATCTAGTGTGTTACAGAGGCCTGATCCATAGGCCACAAAAAAATTCTTGTTATTAGTCACACAGTAAGGGACTTGACTTAAAAAACAGTTTGTAGCATTTAGTGTGTAATAGATGCCTGATCCATTGGCCACAAAAAATTATTATGTTTCTAATGTCACACATTAAGGGACCTGACTACCTTGCTGCAGACTTATTGCAGGAGTCTGTGCACGTGTTACAGAAGGACAGAGAGTGTGTAAGGAGCGCTGCGGTGAGCTTACTTGTAGCAGTGCAGGAGCCGAAGCACGTGACCACTGGGGGAGTAGCCGGGGGTGGAGTCAGGCGCCGAGAAGCGGCGGTGACCAGCGATGCCAGAGAGAAGTCAGACATGACGAAGTCAAGCCAGGAGGTCAGAGAGATGCCAAAGGGTGAGACATAATAAGTAGTCAGGACGTAGCAGAAGATCAAGAAGCCGGAGATAGCAGTACAGTACAAATGGGGCAGACAGGTGCGGAGTAAGAATAATCAAGCCAAAAAGTCAGAGCCGGAAAAGAACAGTAATAACAGAGTCACAAGGCAAAGCACAGAACTAGAAAACAGACCGGGTCCTACACAGAGAAGCAAACACAACACAGTATGCAAGCACACCAGGGGGTCAGACACACAGCCAGGAATGAATGTATCACTGACAAGGATCCCCATTTGAAGGCGGGTAAATATAGCCCTCCCCAAATCAAAAATAGGCCATACAAATTAACCCAAAGAGGACAGTGAAGGAACCCTGTCCACAACCATGACAGTACCCCCCTCTTAACGAGGGTTACTGGACCCCCAGGTTTCTCAGGATGCCTGGCATGAAAAGCGCGAACCAACCGATTGGCATGCACTGACCTGGCCAAGACCTACGACCAATCCTTCGGACCATACCCCCTTCCAGTGCACCAAATACTGCTGATTCCGCTGCACCCACCGAGAATCAATGATGCGCACCAACTCATACTCCAGATGGCCTTCCACCAACACAGGAGGAGTGAAGGACGAGGAGTCCTCCTCGACAGCTCCCAATGGTTTCAAAAGTGACCTGTGAAAAACGTTGGATATTTTGAAGGAGGCGGGAAGCTGTAACCTGTAGGACACCGTGTTGACAACCTCAATAATTTTATATGGGCCAATGAACTTAGGACTCAGTTTGGCTGAGCTTAATATTGTGGGTAGATAACCACACTTTCTTGCCCACTAGGAGCGCAGGACCCGACCCCCTCCTCTTGTCTGCAAAAAATTATACCCTCTCCGGGCCTTGGTGATGTTTTGCTGAATCTCCACCCACAGGTCCTTTAAGCATTGCACTGTATCCTCTGCCCCTGGACAACCTGAGTGAATGCGAGAAAATTCACCAAAATGAGGGTTAAATCCATAGTTGACCAGGAAGGGAGAGATTCCCGTGGACTGACTCACACGACCATTGAAAGAAAACTCTGCCACGGGTAATGCATCACACCAGTCATCCTGTCTGGAAGATGACAAACATATCAGAATTTGCTCCAAGGACTGGTTAGTAGTGTTGAGCGATACAATACTGCAAATATCGGGTATCGGCCGATATTAGCTGTATCGGGCTTTCGATTCCGAGTACCGATATTTTCGTCATATCGGATACCGTAATCGGGATTGTCACTGTCACTGTCAGTGTCCGTCGGTCGGGTCTGTCAGGAGTCAGCGGCACTTACCTGGCAGAAGATCTCCGGCGGTCACGGGCTGGACTGCTTCATGGCCGCCATCATCTTTCCCCGGCGGTCACATGCAGTTTCTCGCGATAACTGCAGTGACTGCTGGGTAATCCCGGCCGTAAAGCAGTCAGTCCGATGACGTCACCGCGGAGAAGCAGGTAATCAGCTGTGCTGCGCCGGGATGACAGGCTCTGCCTGTCATTGCGATGTAGCAGAGCTGGATCGTCGTGGGACTATCTTTACTATGGACTGCGTCGGACAGGTGGTATACTGTTGGTTTGTTTTTTTTCTTTTTTTACAGGAGATCGATGGCGTCGCAGGAATGAGTGTATAATAAAATTAATGAAAACTGTGTTGTCTCTTTTATTTCATTAAAAGACTTTTTTCTTGCTTTGTCTTTTTTTTATACATTTAATAACTTTGGCATTAATAATGGATCAGTGTCTTATTGACACCTCTCCATTATTAACCGGGCTTATTGTCACCGTGTAATCAACGGTGACATTAACCCCTTATTACCCCACTTGCCACCGCTACAGGGCAGTGGGAAGAGCCGGGTAAAGTGCCACAATTGGCACATCTTTTGATGCGCCAAATGTGGGGCTGCTGTAGCCTGGTATTATCAGGCTGTTGAGGGCCAAAATCCATGGGCCTTGACAGTCTTTTAATACCAGGCCGCAGCAGTCTGCATTTTACTTGGCTGATTAACAAAAATAGGGGGACCCCTACGCCATTTTTTTTTCGAGGGGATCCCCTATTTTTGTTAACCAGCCAAGCTAAGCAGACTGCTGTGGCCTGGTATTATCAGGCTTGCAAGGTCCATGGATATTGGATCCTTACCAGCCTGGTCTGCTTCATCTGGCTGGTTAACAAAAATAGGGGGGACCCCACGCCAATTTTTTTCGAGGGGATCCCCTATTTTTGTTAATCAGCCAAGATATGCAGACTGCTGTGGCCTGGTATTATCAGGCTGGCAAGGTCCATGGATCTTGGCTCCTTAACAGCCTGAAAATCCAGGCCTCAGCGGTCTGCTTCATCTGGCTGGTTAACAAAAATAGGGGGGACCCCACGCCAATTTTTTTCGAGGGGATCCCCTATTTTTGTTAATCAGTTCCCTCTGACGTCACTGATTGTGTCCCTGGCTGACCTGAAGTGAAAGTGGAAAGCAATCAATTAAGCTTTCCACTTCCTCTCCTGTCAGCCAGGAGAGGAACTCATTCATTTGGGGGTTTACTGTGAGGCTGCAGCATTAGCTGCGGTCCCTGCAGTAAACATTAACCCTTTCTGAAGGATTACACCGTGGGACCTGACTGTGCATGGGATAGGTAAGAATAATTTTGCTTTTTTATTTTATTTTTATTACAGGAAATGGTTTTTGCAGTCAAATAAAAGATGGTCAAAAACATGTGTCTTTATTTCATTAAAATGATTTTTAATTAAAGTGTGTGTGTTTTATTTTTATTTCATGCAATAGGATTAATAATTGATAGTTGTCTAATTGACAGCTCTCAATTATTAACCTGGCTTAAGGTCACCTTTCAATTGCAATGTGGCTTTAACCCCATATTAACCCATTCGCCACCGATACAGGGCAATGGGAATAGACGGGCAAAGTGCCAGAAAGGGCGAATCTAATTATAGATTTGTCTTTTCTGGGGTGTCTGGGGGCAGATGTTAGTAGCCAGGGGGGGCCAAATATAATGGTCCCTCTCTGGGCTATTATTATCTGCCCCCATTCGCTGGCTTTGTCTGTCTGGTTGCGAAAATAGGGCGGGAGCCCACACATTTTTTTTAAACAATTTTACACCTCATATATATATAATATATAGACATGTCATTGAATTTGTGACACATATATATATATTTATATTTATAGTTCATACACTTCTACATAGTATAATAGCCGCTAAGTCAATTGACGGCTTTTGTGAAAATGCAGAACCCGACATGAAATGACACTTGGTGTACATAGGGTTAACCATGTCTTTTCATGTCCTTTGCTATCTGATTTGCACAAACAATTACATCAGTCTATGTGTGCAAAATTTCACACCTGTAGGGGTTAATTAAAGGTGTAAATTCGTAGCAAAAAAGTCCGTTTTTTTACAACGAATTTACACCTTTAATTAACCCCTACAGGTGTGAAATTTTGCACACATAGACTGATGTAATTGTTTGTGCAAATCAGATTGCAAACGACATGAAAAGACATGGTTAACCCTATGTACACCAAGTGTCATTTCATGTCGGGTGCTTCTGTCTTTTCACAGAAGCCGGCTTTACCCGGCAATTGAATCAGAGGATATTTTACTATGTAGAAGTGTATAAACTATACATATATGTATATATATATGTCACAATGACATGTATATATATATAATATATATATATATATATATATGTATTCTATGTGTGTATATTTAGTGTTTACAAGGAAATAAAGGTTTTTTTTAGTTGCGATATTTTGTTCCCATAGACTTACATGGGACTTCCGGTATCGGAATCGGATATCGCCGATATTTAGTGATATCGGCGATACCATTCCGATCCGATATTTTTAGATATCGAGCAGTATCGCTCAACACTACTGGTTAGTGCGTTCGGCTTGCCCATTAGACTCTGGATGATAAGCAGAGGAAAATGACAGTGTGATTTCCAACTTCTTACAAAAAGCCCTCCAAAACTTGGTCACAAACTGCACACCTCTGTCAGACAACACATTTATAGGGACACCATGCAGATGGACCACATGCAGCGCAAACAACCTGGCCAAGATTTCAGCAGACGGTAAAGTGGGCAGAGATACAAAATGAGCCTGTTTGGAAAATCTGTCCACCACCCCCCAACACAATGGAGTTACCCCTGGATGGAGGGAGATTAGTGATAAAATCCATGGACAAATGTGTCCATGGTCTAACCGGAATTGGTAAAGGAACCAATTCCCTGCCCGGCCTGCAATGAGAATATTTAGAATGGGCCCAAACCCCACATGCAGACACAAACCTGTTAACATCCACAACCAAAGAGGGCCACCAGAAAACCCTAGCAACAGCCTCCCAGGTGGCCAAAATCCCAGGATGAGCACTCAATACAGACTCATGAAACTCCCGTAGGAGTCTAAGATGGAATTGTTCCGGTACAAACAATTTCCCCTCAGGTTTATTATTGGAAGCCAGAGCCTGGGCCTCAAAAATGTATCTCTCTAACTCAGACAATGTTTCGTCCACCATCACCCCGGGATGAAGAATGGAGGACGGGGATCAGGAGGAGACAACGGATCAAAGCTTCGAGACAATGCATTTGCCTTAACATTCTTAGACCCTGGACAGAAGGTGATGGAAAAATCGGGGAAAAAAAAGCGTCCACTGGGCTGTCTGGGGTCAATCTTTTGGCAGACTCGATATAAACTAAATTTTTGTGATCAGTGATCACGATGACCGGATGAACAGCCCCCTCCAAAAAATGCCTCCATTCGTCAAAGGCCAACTTGACAGCCAGAAGCTCTATATTACCCACATCGTAATTTCTCTCATCAGAAGAGAACTTTCTGGAAAAGAAGGCACAAGGTTTGAGACTGGTCAGAGTAGTGGGACCCTGGGACAACATTGCCCCCACTCCAACCTCAGAAGCGTCGATCTCCACGATAAAGGTTCTAGACGGGTCTGGCTGGACCAACACTGGGGCAGAAATTAAACACTTTTTTTAAAGTCAGAAAATTTTTTCCGAAGTTGACCAATTCTTCACATCAGCCCCCTTGAGTGTAAGATCAGTCAGGGGCTTAACCACCTTCGAAAAACCCTTAACAAACTTTCGATAGTAGTTGGCAAAGCCCACAAAGTGTTGCAAACCCTTTTAATCATGACATTGAACCCAATCAGTAATAGCCTGGACTTTTTTCAGATCCATGCGAAATCCCTCACAAGAAATAATCAAACCCAAAAAAAGACAATTCTTGTACAAAGACTGAACACTTCTCCAACTAAGCATACAAATGGTTTTCTCTAAAGGGTATGCCACACTAAACAATATCGCTAACGGGATCGCTAAAAAACGTCACTATTTAGCGATCCCGTTAGCGATATTGTTCAGTGCGGCAGCTTCCAGCGACAAGCTTCCTGCTGTGATCTCGCTCGTCGCTGGAATCGTTCCGGACCCTATTTCATCGCTGGCGCTCCCGCTGGGTAAGTATCTAATCGCTGTGTGGCACCTTTTCTTAGCGATTTAGCGGTACTTTTGTACCGCTAAAGTCGTTAAGAAGATCGCTAACGGCGATAGCGTCGTTAACTATATCGCTAAATGTGGCCGCATTTAGCGATATAGAAACAATCCCGCTAGCGATCTCATTAGTATGCAACTCTAACGAGATCGCTAGCGGGATAGCTTAGTGTGGCAGTACCTTAAGTCTAAGAAGAACAGTTTGCAGATGTTGCAAGTGAGATTGACTATCAGGTGAGTACACTAAAATGTCATCAAGATAAATGACCACAAAGCACCCAATCAGATCAGAAAAAATGACATTAACAAAATTTTGAAAGACAGCAGAGCGTTAGTCAGACCGAAGGGCATGACCAGGTTCTCAAACAGACCTTCAGATATGAGAGATATGTTTTCCACTCATCCCCTTCACGAACCCTTATAAGGTTATAGGCCCCCCGTAAATCAAGCTTGGAAAACCATTTGGCCCCCGAGAGTTGCATATACAGATCTGGAATGAGGTGAAGTGGATACGTGTTTCTCACAGTAATCTTGTTGAGTTCCTGAAAGTCGAGGCACGGCCGCAAACCACCATCTTTTTTCTTAACAAAAAAAAACCTAGCGGCTACAGACGAGACAGAAGGGTGAATATGCTCTTTGTTGAGACTCTCCGCAATATACTCCTTCATGGCTTTGTACTCAGGCCCGGACAGATTAAACAAACAAGCCTTGGGAAGTTTAGCCCCAGGAATTAAGTCAAAAGCACAATCGAAAGGTCTATGTGGTGGTAGCGCCTCAGCCTTGCTTTCGAAGAACACGTCTTAAAAGTTTCTTAGGTACTCCTGAATACCCCCTAGACCGACAGACGACACAGATACAGATTTTAAAGGGGTGGACAATGGCACAGAATTGCAACACAGACTGGTACAATTGGACTCCCATTGGACAATTTCTCCAGATACCCAATCAATAACGGGGTTATGGCATTGAAGCCAAGGCATACCTAGAACCAGACCAGCAGGCAAATTATTCAAGACAAAACAGCTTATGTTTTCCACATGAGCAGGACCCATGCTTAGTGAAAAACCCTCAGAAAAAAACATTCTCTCTCAGGTGAGAGGAGAGGAGTCAATAGCCATCACCTTGACGGGGAATTCAAGCCTAACTGTCCCTATCTTATAAAGATGGACAACATGAGAGTCAATTAAATTGATGGTGGATCCACAGTCAACAAAAGCGGTAGTCACAACGGGACCACCAACAAGTTACAATCCCGTAGAATGTAAGTCCGCAAGGACAGGGTCCTCTCCCCTCTGTACCAGTCTGTCACTGTAAATTTGTTTAATGTTAACGATATCTATAACTTTGTATGTAACTGTGGCACCCCAGGAGTCTGGTTGTCACAATGGCCTTGCCTCCCTCCAGCGGGGAGTGATGTCATGCCTGGAAGCAAAGAAGGAATTCTCTTATCAGGTAGTTACTGCATTGAACAAGTTCCTGATCCAGGCCAGCAGGGGAAGCTCTAAACCTGACTTCAGGGGAGCTGCTCTCTCTAGTCGGGAGGAGGAAGTTAGTGAGAATTAGAGCCTGAACAAGTTTGAGAGAGGACATGTGGAGAGGAGTTGGGGATTAGTGTTGAGCGATAGTGCTCGATATCTAAAAATATCGTATCGAAATTGTATCGCCGATAGCACTAAATATCGTCGATATCCGATTTCGATACCGGAAGTCCAATGTAAGTCTATGGGAACAAAATATTGCAACTAAAAAAAACCTTTATTTCCTTGTAAACACTAAATATACACACATAGAATACATATATATATATATATAATATATATATATACATGTCATTGTGACATATATATATATACATATATTTATAGTTTATACACTTCTACATAGTAAAATAGACTCTGATTCAATTGCCGGGTAAAGCCGTGACATACCCCATAGAAGTCGACGGGCTCGGTGCCGAGTACCCCAAAAACCTCTGGCTCTGTGCGACTCAACTTGGGCGTCACGAACAGGATTCTGTAGCTCGCTATAAGCGAGTCCTGTGTGCCTGAATTGAACTGGTTTTGTGCTTGAGAATTGCTAAAATCATCAGAGAATGTATTTGCCATTTTTCCGCCATATCTGCGTCACGACGAGGCACTGGTGAAGAAGAAGGGCGTGCTCTTCATGGGTGTACACACTCACTCAGTGACGCGAAAACGATGGCTCTAAATGGTACTGCAATGTAAGATCGTGCCCCACAGCTCTTCAGTTCCGCCTCCTCATCCTCCTCAGTGTGCGGAAACTAACACGAAGGTCCCGCCTCACTACAAAAGAGGGGCCCTCTCCAGATGCTAATGACACATGTGACTTGGCAGAGATGGCTAATGGACACGAGCAGAAGTGTGAAGGGATGGAGCAGTCAGAGCTCTCCCCCCACGGAAGCGACCCGATCGCCACGGAACCACCGTTGGGCACCCGGCCTGGAAACCCTCCTACGCTGCAAGAAGCGGAGGATACCCTAAGAGGCCTGGCCCGGCACCGGGAGGAGGTCGCCAGGATGGAAGCAAGCTGGCGTGTCCTAAAACTAAACTTGGAGCTGCGCCAATCCCTCTTAACTGAAGTGTCTGTACCGGAAGGTGAGGCACCCGTTCTAGTAGAGGAGTCCGTGCGGGCATCCCAGCCCTTGCAATGTGATCCGGTTGACGTTGTCGCAGTGGAGGCACCCGTTCCTGCAAAAACCTCAGCACCGGCAGCACCCCAGATCCCGCTGTCTGCCCCCGTCGCTGAGACAGAAAAAGCGACACCCGTCCTCATGGAGGAGGCCGAGCAGGCACCAGAGGTCTACCAGTCTGTACTGGAGCCCCGACTGTCATCTGTTCCAGAGCCGGCTGCTTCCTCCGCAGGTGAGCGCCGCCAGGACTGGGGGGCGCCGAGGAGAGCTGCCGCAAACCGGAACACTGTAAGGGTGCAGTACGGAGATTTAATTGAAAGGTGGTTGGGGCTTCATCCAGGAGCCTGGACTTTATTTAGAAGTTTTTGTGAACCGGCGGGACGTGGAGGCTCACCTCCCAGAAGGACACCCGGGGAGGGACCTGTTGCCAGGAGACTTGGTGACTTACACCCGACACTGGGGTTACAATGGATGGTACGCCCTAAATGTTACCAGGTGCGACCCCTACTCCCCAGAGTGTCAGGAACCTGTGAGACCCTCGGAGCCTTCAGCCTCCCACATCCAGGCCTCTGCAAAAGTGCCCACCCCACGCCGTAAATCTCCCCAGCCTCCCTCAGTGGTCTCCTCAGCAGCCCCAGCTATGGACATGATAAGTATAGCTGGCCCGTACCCGGCGCCTGTTAGGCCCCCTGGGGTTCGTTCAGTCTGGGACATAGGGTTCAAGACCCGGAGGGAGATGAAAGAGGTGGCCACACAGACCCAGATAGCGGGTCACGACTTGACTGTACAGGCCACACGACGTCATCAGGTCCTGGTGGTCCTTGGTGCCTTCGATGTTTGGCAAGCATCAGAAGAGTACCAGGTGGTACCTGGAACACCCCTGCCAAAGAATTATAAATAACCCGGACAGGGTCACTGTATGTAAATAGTTAAATTGTTTATGTACCCGGACGGGTGAATGTTCATAAAAAAGTTTTTTAATTTAATAAAAAAAAAAAAACACAGTTTTCATTACTTTTATTACAGTCTCATCCTGCGACGCCATCGATCTCCTGTAAAAAAATGAAAAAAAAAAAAAAAGTATACCACCTGACCGACGCAGTCCATAGTAACGAGTGTCCCACGACGATCCAGCTCTGCTACATCAGAATGACAGGCAGAGCCTGTCATCCCGGCGCAGCACAGCTGATTACCTGCTTCCCCGGCGGTGACGTCATCGGACTGACTGCTTTACGGCCGGGATTACCCAGCAGTCACTGCAGTTATCGCGAGAAACTGCATGTGACCGCCGGGGAAAGATGATGGCGGCCATGAAGCAGTCCAGGCCGTGACCGCCGGAGATCTTCTGCCAGGTAAGTGCCGCTGACTCCTGACAGACCCGACCGACGGACACTCACAGTGACAGTGACAAATCCGATTCCGGTATTCGATAAGACGAAAATATCGAAACTAATTATCGAAAGGCCGATAGAGCTAATATCGGCCGATAGCCGATATTTACATTATCGTATCGCTCAACACTATTGGGGATAGAAGCTCCATCTGAGCCCATCCAAGGCTTGAGCACCAGTGATCTGGCACCCGAGCCCGAGGCTGTGTGGGCACTAAAACCCTGGCAGCAAAATCCAGAGGGCAGGAGACCGCAGGTCCTCTTTCCCAACTGATACTCGACGACACAGCAGCATGTGTGAGCCAGAGACGCCAGACAGGAGCGACCTCTGAAACAGGCTCAAGCCCTGCTTTCAGGCTGACCGGCTCCAGGACCATCTGTAACCTGAGCACCGGACTGTACCTGTACTGCTCAGTAAAAGGTAAAGGTAACAACAGCCTTTGTGTCCGTCAGTTATTTCTCCAATCATCAGCCCTGTATCCCAACGTCTTCCTTCCCTCACAGCCTGCCATATCTTCAATAGGCCCCGCTCCACCAGTGGGGATCAATAACATCTGCTGCATTACCATTGGCCCCAGAGGAACTGAACTGCAGCCTCAGCTATCCCTTGCCGAATACCGCGGGTGGCATCACAAAACCTTCCCTTAAAAACTACCCCTCATTACTGCCATTGCATGCCCAGGGCCACGGACCAGGTCACCACTGCTGTGACAATCCCCTTTATGTACTGTGAGACTCGGCCCGAGTACCCCACTGGTGTTGCATAACCCCTTCATATGTACAGCACCATGGAATTAATGCCGCTATAGAAATAAATAATACTACTAATAATAAAATTTGCCCCTGGCCTCAGGGTATTTTGGTTAATCTTATGCTGATGGCGCATGAGGTCATTGGACCACTCTCAGGCTATGTGAACATGTTGCAGAAATGCTCCGTAATTTTGTGGAGCATTTGCGCAACTCACCACCGCGGGTAAAACGCATACATAATTAGTATGCATTTCCCGCAAAACACAAGCGTTTTTAGCTTGCCGAATGCTCGGGCTTTTCCAAGTCATTTGAAGCAATCGTTTGGAAAAGTGATTGACAGGTTGGTCACACTTGTCATGCATAGTGCTTGACAAATGTGACCACCTTGTTATTAATGTGGAATGTTAAAAATAATTTAAAAAAATAAAAAATAAGGATATACTCACCCTCTGGCAGCCCCCGGAGTCCTCCCGGTCCTCAGCGACACTGCCGGCAAGTTCCATTCCCAGGGATACATTGCGCTAATGACTTCTGATGACGTAGTGGTCACGCTAAATATATTGTAATTGTTTGCTTACTTCTCTGGCTTCTAACTGCAACAAGGACATATTTTCAAAGACATTCCCTGCATTATCATGCCATTACACAGCTAATTTTCAGCTGACAGGTTCCCTTTAAAGGGACTCTGTCAGCACATAATGACTTTTCAAACCTAGCACAGATGCTCGGTGTACCATGGTGTTGCAAACATTTGCATGCACCTTCTCATCTGCATCTATATCCACCCTTCCCTGGTTCTACCAAGCCAGAATTGTCAATTAGAAAAGTGGTGGGTGGTGATAGAGGGAAAACAAGCAGGTGTAGAGGTCCATTTAATTGGCGATGCCAAGGTGCACCGATTGCCTGTACTTGCTTTGAACAGCCATTTTGTGCTGACATACCTTTAAACATCTGTGATATTTTTGTTGATTTCTCCAGTTCCCTTAATAAGATAATGAAATATTTACTTTAATTTCTATTTATTAACATTTTGTCCTGAGTTTCTTATGTTGTGCCCACAAAATATCCAAATTAATAGTGTCGTAAAAGAAGCAGGAGATATCAATATTTACTGTGGAAACAAAGCAGCAGGCATATTCCAAGCTATACGATATTGAATGATAATTATTTTTCTGAGCTCCAGCTTGTTGAAGAAGGTGTCATGTACCTTTTATTTTATTCTGCCAAATGTTCTAAGATTTAGTGAAATAAAATACATTTGGTTTACTACCTTCCAATAAGCACCTCATGGTAAACAGCTACTTGTATGGGAATGAGATTACAGTACAGAAAATATTGACAATGTGAAAATGTTCTTATGGCTCCACCAATACTGATTGCAAGTGAGACATAGAAATAAAAAAATACCTAGTTTATATCACAATTGTATATCCACTTATAGTAGGGCAAAAAGAATGAAACTTGTTTATGTGGTAAAAATGACAAGTTATCCTGAGCAACATATAATGGAGAATGGTCACAAGTCAATCAAGACTGACAGGAAGCAGTTAGACAAGGAAAAGTGTGAGTCAGAGTCTGCATTTGTTAACCAAAAGGAGCTGATGGCTGATGTATACTGTCAGCTTGTAGGGTAATGTAAGTTTGCAACCCATTTATATGTTAAAAACTTCACAACACATTAAGGCTTTATTCAGACAGCTATTATTTCACATATGTGAAAAAAGGGATCAATTTCATCAGTGTATTTTGTGTTTTGGATCAGATTCTCATCAGTGATTGGTCGGTGTTGATTTTACCATCAGTGTTTCATCAGTGATTTTCTCATATGAAAAAAAAAAAGTTTCTCCTACCAATTGCAATGTTAAAAAATGAAAGCACAGAACGCAAAGAGATGGGATCCTTGCGTTATTGTAAAAATGAACTTGGCTCTGTATTTTTTCAAAGGGAATATGTCAGCAGTTGGTTGGTGCCTTGTTTGAGAGCAGCATAAAGTAGAAGAAGAAACCCTGCGCACAACGATGTATCATTTAGATTTACTGGGTGCAGCAGTTGTGACACAATCAGAGCTTTTAGATTTAGCAATAAAGCAGAGCTGAGAAAGCTAACCCCGCCTACACCAGACTTTCTATATACCATGGCTATTAACACTGAGCTGCTTATCACAAAGGGAGGGAAAGTGGTCAGACTAGTGTACTCCAGCAATGCTAATCCCAAGTGAAAAGGCCTTCACCATACATAAGCAATTCCACATATATTAATAAATGACACATCACTCAGTACATCCAATTGAGGAACCTATTATTATTTAAAGATCTATTGATTAAAATGTTGATTAAAATTAACTTTTGTTTTGTAGGAAAAAAACATTTAACAGGGAAGGTAATAACAGAGCAAGCAGTAAGTACAGAGTACGGTGCAGATGCAGTAAAGCCTGGTACCTGCAACAAGGCAATGTTTTAAAAGGTAATAATACTTTGTGTCTTGCGAGAGCCAGTTCTGTGATGATAGGTTCCCTTTCAACATTTATGAGGTTTTTTTTATTACTAGGGACATCATTTATATAGTATATATAATCTATATGTATTTCATATAATATGTATATCTATTACATAATATAAATATATTTATATAGAATATCTATAATTTTATATATAATTTATATAAAGTATATTTTCTAACAATATGTCATTACTTACAAATTCTTTTTCTACAAAATATTTAAATTATTAGCGTCCTAAAATAATATATATTTATTAACTGTGGAAGCAAAGCAGCAGGCATATTCCAAGCTACACTGTGTTCCAAATTATTATGCAAATAATATTTTCTCAGATTTTCCCAAATAACCTATATGAATTGCAGTCATTGTAATTTTCCAGTCAAATAACTATTAGAGTACAATTGAAAGGTTTTTGTACAAACTGCCTATGATAACAGTATATTTTAAAAAATAAAACACTCAAACTGCACTCAAAATGCATGTTCCAAATTATTATGCACAGCAGAGTTTTCAACCTTTTCATTTTAATAAAGAACAAAAAAATTGGTCATTTTTGAAATTATAAGCATTAGCAGGTTATTACAAACTGAAATCAAACAGTTTTCAACTCAAAACTTTATTCTAGATGATGTTACATTTGCACATAGGACCCCTTGTTCGAAAGGAGCTTCTGAACTCTCTCGTCCATTGAATTTGTCAGGTTATGGATGGTTTCTGCTTCAATTGTTTTGCATGAGGACAGAATATCCTCCCAGAGCTGTTGCTTAGATGTGAACTGCCTCCCGCCATCATAGACACTCCGTTTGATGATGCTCCAGAGGTTCTCAATGGGGTTGAGGTCAGGGGAGCATGGGGGCCACACCATAAGTTTGTCCCCTTTTATGCCCATAGCAGCCAGAGATGCAGATGTGTTATGTGCAGCATGAGACAGTGCATTATCATGCATGAAAATGATCTTGCTGCGGAATGCACGGTTCTTCTTCTTGAACGATGGCAGGAAGTGCTGTTTGAGAAACTCAACATACACTATGGAGTTCATCTTTACCCCTTTAAAGGGGCCGACAATCTCTCTCCCCATGATTCCAGCCCAAAACATTACTCCACCTGATCCTTGTTGGCGCCGTAGCCATGTTTGCATGGGGTGTCCATCAACCAGCCATCCTCCACGCCATCCATCTGGATCATTGAGCGTTGCACGGCACTCATCGGTGAACAAAACAGTTTTGAAGTCAGTCTTCATGTATTGTTTGGCCCACTGGAGCCGTTTCTGCTTGTGTGCAGTGGATAGAGGAGGTCGACAGGATGGCTTACGCACAGCTGCAAACCTCTGAAGGACCCTGCATCTTGTTGTTCGGGGGACGTTGGAAGCACCAGCAGCTTCAAAAACTTGTCTGCTGCTATGACAAGGCTTTTTGCCGCTGCTCTTTTAACCTGACGTAATTGCATGTAGGAAAGAGTCCTCAATTTTCCCTTATCAGCACGCACACATGTGTACTGTGAATCAGCTACATACTTCTTGATTGTGCGATGGTCACGATGAAGTGTCTTGGCAATGTTGATTGTAGTCATGCCTTCACCTAAACACTCTGCAATTTGTTGCTTCTCAGCAGCCGACGCATCCTTTTTCTTTCCCATTTTGGCAGAAAATGTAGGCTGCTTAATAATGTGGGACAGCCTTCTTAAGTAGTCTTGCCTTTCATTGGACACACCTGCCAAACTAATTAGCACAGATGTCTGCAATTGCTTACAGTGATATAAGGAGCCCTGACACACATCACCATCAATGAGTTTAACTGACAAATAAAAAAATTCTTACCTTATCACTCCTAAACAATTTTTGCATAATAATTTGGAACACAGTGTATATGTCACTGAAAGGATTGAGCGAGTATTAATATGCTCGAATGCTAGTTACTAGAACCGAGGAATCCCTTATGCTCGGCCGCTCATTTTGAGTAACAAAAATAATGGGAGTCAAAGGGAATTCCAAGCATTTTTCTGGCAGACCCTACCGGGAGGTCTGGGGGCAGTGAAAATGTAGAAATGGATGTAAAAAGTGCTGATGGAAGTTCTCTGCTGTGAATAATGGTATCACACTTTTACTCCACTTTAAGGACTGACAAATAAACATTCAAAATTGATGAGAAAGTGGAGTTTGCAGGAAAAAAAATGTTAAGAAACATTATTTCCTGTACAATGACTTGTAAATAAGGCAAATTTTAAAATGATTTAACCCCTTACTGCCATCAGACGTACTATCCCGTCCATGGTACCTGGGCCCATATGACCATGGACGGGATAGTACCTTCTCGTGCGATCGGACGCGCTCCCGGGGGGAGCGCAGCCGATCGCGGCCGGGTGTCAGCTGATTATCACAGCTGACACCCGGCACTATGTGTCAGGAGCGGTCACTGACCGCTCCCGGCACATTAACCCCTAGCACACCGCAATCAAACATGATCGCGGTGTACTGGGGGCACAGGGGAGGATCGCGCAGGGAGAGGGCTCCCTGTGCGCTCCCCTGAGACCCTCAGAGCAGCGCGATGTGTCGCGCTGTTCCGAGGGTCCGTCCTCCCTCCAGGTCCCCGAATCCAAGATGGCGCCGGGGTCCTGGAGGGAGGCGGCTTCCTCAGTGCCTGCTGAGAGCAGGCACTGAGAAGCCTGCAGCGATGCCAGAGCGATCGTTGGTGTGACAGAGTGCTGTGCACACTGTCACACCAGCGATCTGCTAAAATACAGTGATGTCCCACCCTGGGACAAAGTAAAAAAAGTTTAAAAAATAAAAATAAAAATTGTTTAAAAAAATCATAAAAAAAAAAAAAATATTCCCCAATAAATTCATTTTTTCCTGTAAATAAAAAAACCAAAACAATAAAAGTACACATATTTGGTATCGCCGCGTCCGTAACAACCCCCCTATAAAACTGTCCCACTAGTTAACCCCTTTAGTGAACCTCTTAAAAAAAAAAAAAAAAAAAAAAGCAAAAAATCAATGCTTTATCATCATACCGCCAAATAAAAAGTGGAATAACACGCGATCAAAAAGGCGGATATAAATAAACATGGTACCCCTGAAAACGTCATCTTGTCCCGCAAAAAACGAGCCGCCATACAGCATCATCTGCGAAAAAATAAAAAAGTTATAGCTCGCAGAATAAAGCGATGCAAAAATAATAATTTTTTTATATAAAATAGTTTTTATTGTATAAAAGCGCCAAAACATAAAAAAATGACATAAGTGAGATATCGCCGTAATCGTACTGACCCGAAGAATAAAACTGCTTCATCAATTTTACCACATGCAGAACGGTATAAACGCCTCCCCCAAAAGAAATTCATGAATTGCTGATATTTGTTCATTCTAAACTCCCAAAAATCTAAATAAAAAGCGATCAAAAAACGTCACATGCTCAAAAATGGTACCAATAATAACGACACCTCGTCCCGCAAAAAATAAGACCTCACATGACTCTGTGGGCCAAAATATACAAAAATTATAGCTCTCAAAATGTGGTGATGCAAAAACTATGTTTTGCAATAAAAAGCGTCTTTTAGCGTGACAGCTGCCAATCATAAAAACCCGCTATAAATAGTAAATCAAACCCCCCTTTTATCACCCCCTTGGTTAGGGAAAAATAATAAAATTAAAAAAAAGTATTTATTTCCATTTTCCCATTAGGGTTAGGGTTGCGGCTAAAGTTAGGGTTAGGGTTGGCGCTAAAGTAAGGCTTAGGGTTAGGGTTGGGATTAGGGTTATGGGTGTGTTAGGGTTAGGTTTGTGGTTAGGGTTGGGACTAGGGTTAGGGGTGTGTTGGGGTTAGGGTTGGAGTTAGAATTGGGGGGTTTCCGCTGTTTAGGCACATCAGGGGCTTACCAAATGTGACATGGCGTCTGATCTCAATTCCAGCCAATTCTGCATTGAAAAAGTCAAACGGTGCTCCTTCACTTCTGAGCTCTGCCATGCGCCCAAACAGTAGTTTACCCCCGCATATGGGGTATCAGCGTACTCTGGACCCCAAGAGTTATTGTGCAATTTGTCTTATTTCTTCTGTTACCCTTGGGAAAATAAAAAACTGGGGGTAAATATATCATTTTTTTTTTTAAAATGATTTTTTTGATTTACGACTGTACGTTATAAACTTCTGTGAAGCACTTGGGGCTTCATAGCGCTCACCACACATCTAGATAAGTTCCTTGGGGGGTCTATTTTCCAAAATGGGGTCACTTGTGGGGGGTTTCCACTGTTTAGGTGCATCAGGGGCTCTCCAAATGCGACATGACGCCCCCAGACCATTCCATCAAAGTCTGCAATCCAAAAGGTCACTACTTCCCTTCCGAGCCCCAACGTGTGCCCATACAGTAGTTTTCTCCCACATATTGGGTATCAGCGTACTCAGGACAAATTGGACAACAACTTTTGGGGTTCAATTTCTCCTGTTACCCTTGTGAAAATAAAATATTGGGGGCGAAAAAATCATTTTTGTAAAAAAAAAAAAAGATTTTTTATTTTTACGGCTGTACGTTATAAACTTCTGTGAAGCACTTCGGGGTTCAAAGTGCTCACCACACAACTAGATAAGTTCCTTGTGGGGTCTATTTTCCAAAATGGGGTCACTTGTGGGGGGTTTCCACTGTTTAGGCGCATTAGGGGCTCTCCAAATGCGACATGACGCCCCCAGACCATTCCATCAAAGTCTGCAATCCAAAACGTCACTACTTACCTTCCGAGCCCCGACGTGCGCCCATACAGTAGTTTACTCCCACATATTGGGTATCAGCGTACTCAGGACAAATTGGACAACAACTTTTGGGGTCCAATTTCTCCTGTTACCCTTGTGAAAATAAAATATTGGGGGCGAAAAAATCATTTTTGTAAAAAAAAAAAAAAGATTTTTTATTTTTACGGCTGTACGTTATAAACTTCTGTGAAGCACTTCGGGTTCAAAGTGCTCACCACACATCTAGATAAGTTCCTTGTGGGGTCTATTTTCCAAAATGGGGTCACTTGTAGGGGTTTCCACTGTTTAGGCGCATCAGGGGCTCTCCAAATGCGACATGACTCCCCCAGACCATTCCATCAAAGTCTGCAATCCAAAACGTCACTACTTCCCTTCCGAGCATCGACGTGCGCCCATACAGTAGTTTACTCCCACATATTGGGTATCAGCGTACTCAGGACAAATTGGACAACAAATTTTGGGGTCCAATTTTTCCTGTTACCCTTGTGAAAATAAAATATTGGGGACGAAAAAATCATTTTTGTAAAAAAAAAAAAGATTTTTATTTTACAGCTGCACGTTATAAACTTTTGTGAATCATTTCGGGGTTCAAAGTGCTCACCACACATCTAGATAAGTTCCTTGAGGGGTCTAGTTTCCAAAATGGTGTCATTTGTTGGGGGTTTCCACTGTTTAGGCAGATCAGGAGCTCTCTAAACACAACATGGCATCCAGCCAATTCTGTGTTGAAAAAGTCGAACGGCGCTCCTTCCCTTCCAAACTCTGCCATGCACCTAAACAGTGGTTTACCCTCACATATGGGGTATCATCGTACTCAGGACAAATTGCACAATAACTTTTGGAGTCTTGTTACCCTTGGGAAAATAAAAATTGGGGTGAAAAGATCATTTTTGTGGAAAAAATATGATTTTTTAATTTTACGGCTCTACGTTATAAACTTGTGTGAAGCACTTTGGGGTTCAAATTGCTCACCAAAGATCTAGATAAGTTCCTTAGGGGGTCTAGTTTCCCAAATGGGGTCACTTGTGGGGGGTTTCCACTGTTTAGGCACATCAGAGGCTCTCCAAATGCAACTTGGCGTCCAATCTCAATTCCAGCCAATTTTGTTTGGAAAAAGTCAAATGGTGCTCCTTCCATTCCGAGCTCTGCTGTGCGCCCAAACAGTGGTTCCCCCCCACATATGGGGTATCAGCATACTCAGGACAAATTGGACATCAACTTTTGTGGTCCAATTTCTCCTGTTACCCTTGGGAAAATAAAAAATTAGTGACTAAAAGATAATTTTTGTGGGAAAAAAATAGGATTTTTTATTTTCATGCTCGGGCATTATAAACTTGTGTGAAGCACTTGGGGGTTCAAAGTGCTCACCAAAGATCTAGATAAGCTCCTTAGGGGGTCTAGTTTCCAAAATGGGGTCACTTGTGGGGGGTTTCCACTGTTTAGGCACATCTGGGGCACTGCAAACGGAACATGACCCCCATCAACGTCTGCATTCCAAAACGTTACTACTTCCTTTCCAAGCCCTGTCGTGCGCCCAAACAGTTCCCCCCCACATATGGGGTATCAGCGTACTCAGGACAAATTGGACAACAACTTTTGGGGTCCAATTTCCTTGGGAAAAATCAAAAATTTGGGACTATAAAATCATTTTTGTGGAAAATTGTTTTTTTTATTTTTCAGACCCAGGCATTATAAACTTTTGTGAAACACTTGGGGGTTCAAAGTGCTCACAACAGATCTAGATAAGTTCCTTAGGGGGTCTAGTTTCCAAAATGGTGTCACTTGTGGGGGGTTTCCACTGTTTAGGCGCATCAGGGGCACTCCAAACACGACATGGCGTCCAATCTCAATTCCAGCCAATTTTAGTTTGAAAAAGTCAAATGGCGCTCCTTCCCTTACAAGCTCTGCCGTGTGCCCAAACAGTGGTTTTCCTTCACATATTGGCTATTGGCGTACTCAGGAGAAATTGCACAACAACTTTATCTGTCCATTTGCTTCTTTTACCCTTGTGAAAATAAAAAAAAGTTTGTAAAATATCATTTTTGTGGCTAAAAAGTTAAATATTCATTTTTTCCTTCCACGTTGCTTCAGCTCCTGTGAAGCACCTGAAGGGTTAATAAACTTCTTGAATGTGGTTTTGAGTACCTTGAGGGGTGCAGTTTTTAGAATGGTGTCACTTTTGAGTATTTTCTGCTATATAGACCCCTCAAAGTGACTTCAAATATGAGGTGGTCCCAAAAAAAATGGCTTTGTAAATTTTGTTGTAAAAATGAGAAATCGCTGGTCAACTTTTAACCCTTATAATTTCCTAAGAAAAAAAAATTTGGTTCCAAAATTGTGCTGATGTAAAGTAGACATGTGGGAAATGTTATTTCTTAACTATTTTGTGTGACATATTTCTCTGTTTTAAGGGAATAAAAATTCAAAGTTTGAAAATTGCAAAATTTTCAAAATTTTCGCCATATTTGCGTTTTTTTCAAAAATAAACGCAAGGTATATCGAAGAAATTTTACCACTAACGTGAAGTACAATATGTCACGAGAAAACAATCTCAGAATCGCGAAGATCCGTTGAAGCGTTCCAGAGTTATAACCTCATAAAGAGACAGTGGTCAGAATTGTAAAAAATTGGCCCGGTCATTAACGTGCAAACCACCCTTGGGGGTGAAGGGGTTAAAAACAAATAATTTAAGTAAACCAAATTTTTCATAAATTTGCATACATTTTTTATTTTTTTTTATTAAAAAATTGGAAATTTCAGTGTAATTTATGAAGGAAGCACATACTGCCAAAAATGTGATAGAAGAGGGACTCAGACACACTCTTAATTAGTCATAAAGGAGGGCCTCTTACACATTATGCTCAAATTGTCATGTACTGGTACTCCTACACTCATAAAAGCTCTGCACACAATGCAAAGCCTGCCAAAAATTACAAACAGGGTCATTTATACTCCCTTGAAGTCACCAACCATAGTACCTCATTCAAATATTGTTAACAAAATATAGTTGTGGTACTGCTACTCTCATAGAAGCTCGTCACACAGTGCAAAGCTTGTCAGCAATTATAAGCAGGGTCATCCATACACCCTTAAAGGCACCAACTGTTATACCTCATTCAAATGTTGTAAACAAAGTGCAGTTGTGGTACTCCTACACTGATAAAAACTCTGCACACAATGCAAAGCCTACCAAAAACAAGCAGAATTATCCATATACACTTGAAGTCACCAACTGTAGTACCTCTTTCAAACATTTTGAAAAAGTGTAGTTGTGGTACTCCTACACTCCTAAAGGTCTGCGTACAGTGCAAAGCCTGAGGAAAATATAAGGAGGGTCATTCATACACCATTGAAGGCACCAAATGAAGTGCCTCATAAAAAAATTAAGAAAGTATAGTTGCGGCACCTCTACACTTATACAGTGGATACGGTAAGTATTCAGACCCCTTTAAATTTTTCACTCTTTGTTTCATTGCAGCAATTTGGTAAATTCAAAAAAGTTAATTTTTTTCTCATTAATTAAGTCTCAGGGCATATGGACGGAATAGTACGTCTGATGGCAAAAAGAGGTTAATGTACACTCTGCACGCCATATTGACTGAAAAAACTGAAATGTAGAAATTTTTGCAAATATATAAAAAAAATAAAACTGAAACATCACATGGTCATAAGTATTCAGACCCTTTACTCAGTATTGAGTAGAAGAACCCTTTTGAGCTAGAACAGCCATGAGTCTTCTTGCGAATGATGCAACTTGTTTTTCACACCTAGATTTGGGGATCCTCTGCCATTCTTCCTTGTAGATTCTCTCCAGTTCTGTCAGGTTGGATGGGAAATGTTGGTGGACAGGCATTCTCAGGTCTCTCCAGAGATGCTCAATTGGGTTTAGGTCAGTGCTCAGGCTGGGCAAGTCAAGAATGGTCACAGAGTTGTTCTGAAGCCACTCCTTTGTTATTTTAGCTGTGTGCCTAGGGTCATTGTCTTGTTAGAAGGTGAACCTCCAGCCAAGTCTGAGGTCCAGAGCACTCTGGAAGAGGTTTTCATCCACGGTATTTCTGTACTTGGCCACATTCATGTCTCCTTCAATTGCAACCAGTCGTCCTGTCCCTGTAGCTGAAAAACACCTCCATAGCATGATGCTGTCACCACCATGTTTCACTGTTCAGATTGTATTGGGCAGGTGATGAGCTGTGCCTGGTTTTCCCCACACATACCGCTTAGAATTATCACCAAATAGTTCTATTTTTGTCTCATCAGACCAGAGAATCTTATTTCTCATAGTCTGGGAGTCCTTCATGCGTTTTTTCAGCAAAATCTATGAGGCTTTTCATAGGTCTAGCACTGAGGAGAGGCTTCCATTGGGCCACTCTGCGATAAAGGCCTGACTGGTGGAGGGCTGCAGTGATAGTTGACTTTGTGAAACTTTGTCCCATCTCCCTACTGCATCTGTGGAGCTCAGCCCAAATGATCTTGGGGTTCTTCTTTACCTCTCTCACCAAGGCTCTTCTCCCACGATTGCTCTGTTTGGTTGGACGGCCAGGTGAAGGAAAACTTCTGGTGGTCCCAAACTTCTTCCATTTAAGGAATATGGAGTCCACTGCACTCTTAGGAACCTTGAGTACAGCAGAAATTCTATTGCAACCTTGGCCAGATCTGTGCCTTGCCACAGTTCTGTCTTGAGCTCCTTGGCCATTTCCTTTGACTTCACGATTCTCATTTGGTCTGACATGCACTGTGAGCTGTGAGGTCTTACATAGACAGGTGTGTGACTTTACAAATCAAGTCCTATCAGTTTAGTTAAACACAACTGGACTCCAATGAAGGAGTAGAACCATCTCAAGGAGGATCACAAGGAAATGGACAAGACGTGATTAAATATGAGTGTCTGAGCAATGGGTCTCAAAACTTATGACCCTGTGATATTTCAGTTTTTCTTAAGAGATTTGCAAAAATTTCTACATTTATGTTTTTTTCAGTCAAGATGGGGTGCAGAGTGTACATTAACCCCTTTCTGCCATCAGACGTACTATTCTGTCCATGTGCCCTGAGACTTAATTCCCATGGACAGAATAGTACTTCATATGTGATCAGCTGCACTCCCGGGGAGTGCAGCTGATCACGGCTGGGTGTCAGCTGATTATCACAGCTGACACCCGGCACTATGTGCCAATAGCAGTCACAGACCGCTCCCGGCACATTAACCCCCGACACTGCAATCAAACATGATCGCAGTGTACCGGGGGCACAGGGAAGCATCGCTCAGGGAGGGGGCTCCCGGCGTGCTTCCCTGAGACCCTCAGAAGAGCTTGATGTGATCACGCTGTTCTGAGGGCTTCCTTCCTGCAGGACCCCTGATCCAAGATGGCCGCAGGGTCCTTCCGAGTCCTGCAGGGAGGCGGCTTCCTCAGTGCCTGCTGAGAGAAGGCGCTGAGAAAGCCTGCTGCACTGCCTGTGAGATCGCCGATCTGATACAGTGCTGTGCACACTGTCAGATCAACGATCCACCTCTATACAGTGATATCCCACCCTGGGACAAAGTAAAAAAGTAAAAATAACATGTGTAAAAAAAATTCCTAAATAAAGAAAAAAAAATATTCCCCAAAAAATTCATTTCTTCATGCAAATAATAAAAAAAAACAATAAAAGTACACATATTTAGTATTGCCGCGTCCGTAATGACCCGCCCTATAAAACTGTCTCATTAGTTAACCCCTTTAGTGAACCCCTTAAAAAAAAAATCAAGGCAAAAAAACAATGATTTATCATCATACCGCCGAACAAAAAGTGGAATAACATGCTATAAAAAATGATATAAATAAACATGGTACCGCTGAAAACATCATCTTGTCTCGCAAAAAACGAGCCACCATACAGCATCATCGCCACGTCCGTAACGACCCGCCCTATAAAACTGTCCTATTAGTTTACCCCTTTAGTTAACCCCTTAAAAAGCATAAAGTGAACCTCCTTAAATGTCCACTTGTCATACTTGTTTGCTAACTCAAACCAATGCTTCTTATGACAGTATTGAATCTGAGTCTTCTTCACCTTTTTTTCAGGCCACCATTCCAGACTTGTGCAACGTGTGTCGCATGGTGCTTGCATCCACATTTGTGATCTCACTATTATGAAGAATACGAGCCACCTTCCCTGCCATGTTTGTTACTCCAGAACTGTTAGTCCTTGGTATGAACAGACTTGTTGACTCCGATATTTTGCCTGGATGTCCACCTTTTGGCTTCTGAATGGATGTACGGACTTCATTTTGCATTCTTCCAGCTGTCATTGCACTCACATGATGCAGTTTGGCAATTTTCTGTGCCAAGAGACTGCTATCGGCGAGCTTGAGAAATCATCTTCATGACGCTTCCTCGATTCAAACCAATGACCTTTCACTTGGGAATCAACCTAATAATACACAGAACTATTAGTGAATGTGTGAGAATAGGTTGTATTTTGTAACATTCAGGGAGAAAAATATTTTTCCACTACCAGGAGCAAAACGGTAATAATGCAGTGACATGACAAGAATCTGCATAACTAATCATATGCTAAATAGTTGCAAGTCAAATATATGTATGAGATAGCGAAGATGATTGTCAATAAACGATCAAAGCAAAAGTGGATGGTGAGATATGGAGCCTGAAAGTCAAAAGTATAAAACATTGTTACCCTTTTGCTCTTCACTATGTGTACCACCGAAATGTAACACAAAGCACATAATATTCTATGGATGACTAATGAAATCTAGAAACATTTTTGAATGCTTTTTTGTGGTGTTATATACCACTGAAATGTAACACAAATCACGTTACACTCTATGGATGACTAATTGAATCCACAAAAACGCTTTTTAGGAGTGTTATATATTACCGAATGTATCAAAAGGCCTTTAATACTCTATGGATGACTAGTTGAATGCAGAAAAACGTGATCAGATTTCTGTCAGTGTTATATACCACCATAATGTAACACAAGGAAAAGGAAAAAATCCAGCGTGGGATGGAATGGTTAAAAAAATAGCTTTATTCAATGGTTACTTTAAAAAGGGAAAACAATTCCACATGATCATACAGGCAGATCTAGCTCCATGAAGACAGATCAACACGTTTCGACGTGAGTCTTTGACAAGATCTTCGTCTGGACACATGAATTCAACAGAGGTTCTGGTAAGCTGACTATTTTCCCTTTTTTTTCTTGGTGGTAATGTTACACAAAGCGCATAATAATCTATGGATGAAAATATAGTAAACCCCTAAAATAGGAATATTTGTGGGTTTACTTAACCACCAAAATAAGCATATGGTCAGGTGCAGCAGCTATATATTTAGCATGTTTAGCTAACTGCAAAGCTTTAAGCCCTGCTTAGAGACTGCATTCTGCCACTCTCCCTGCTCCTTCAACTGCAGGCTAAATGATGAATATATCTGATACAAACAGCAAAGCACAAAATTAGCCCTTAGTAGGACTGTTAGTGTGATGGCTCAGCATCAGTATCAACACTACAGGACTCTGATTAGTTTAGTTTAACTGTGTATACACAGGCTTCGATAATTACTCTTTCCCTTCAATCAGAACTGTCCTTGAGCTGTGCATTAGTGTCAGTGAGCCAAGCGGGTGGCGTATGTCCTTTTATAGCCTCTCATGAGGTAATGCAGTCATCCAATCACAGTAATCCTATTACCAAGATGGCTATGGCATTACAGTGACTGGCAATCCCTGCATGCCTATTGGCTGTGTAACAGGTGCCAAACATCCGGGGTGGGGATTCAAGCTTCAAATAGGAGCACCAGGCAATGCTCGTAGAATGCCAAGCACATACGAGCACCCAGATACTCGAGTGATATCCAAGTGTCACTGAGCCTGTTCGCTTATCCTAGTTACTGAGTATTTCTTTTTCTGAGCTCCAGCATCTCATAGAAAGTGTCAAGTAACTTTGTTTTACACTGCCAAATGTTGTAAGATTTAAAAAAAATATTTGGTTTACCATTCTTCAGAAGCCAAACCATGATAAACAAGTAAATTATTTTATGGGAATGAGATGACAGTCCAGAAGATATTGACAGTTTGAAAATGTTCTAGTGTGCTGCACCAGTACTATTAGCAAGTGAGATGTAGAAATAAAAAATGGCCAAGTTAAAGTTACTACAATTGTATCCACTTACAGTACAGACCAAAAGTTTGGACACACCTTCTCATTCAATGATTTTTATGTATTTTCATGACTATGAAAATTGTAGAATCACACTGAAGGCATCAAAACTATGAATTAACACATGTGGAATTATACATTACACTTTACAAAAAAGTATGAAACAACTGAAAATATGTCTTATATTCTAGTTCTTCAAAGTAGCCACCTTTTGCTTTGATTACTGCTTTGCACGCAGAAAAGGTGAACGGACGGACTCTGCATGCCTGGTTCCCACCGTGAAGCATGGAGGAGGAGGTGTGATGGTGTGGGATGCTTTGCTGGTGACACTGTTGGGGATTTATTCAATATTGACGGCATACTGAACCAGCATGGCTACCACAGCATCTTGCAGCAGCATGCTATTCCATCCGGTTTGTGTTTAGTTGGATCATCATTTATTTTTCAACAGGACAATGACCCCAGACACACCTCCAGACTGTGTAAGGGCTATTTGACCAAGAAGGAGAGTGTTGGGGTGCTACGCCAGATGACCTGGCCTCCACAGTAACCAGACCTGAACCCAATCGAGATGGTTTGGGGTGAGCTGGACCGCTCACCGATTCAATTTTGAATAAATCCCCAACAGTGTCACCAGCAAAGCACCCCCACACCATCAAACCACCTCCTCCATGCTTCACGGTGGGAACTAGGCATGTAGAGTCCATCCGTTCACCTTTTCTGCATGCAAAGCAGTAATCAAAGCAAAAGATGGCTACTTTGAAGAACCTAGAATATAAGACATATTTTCAGTTGTTTCACACTTTTTTGTAAAGTGTAATGTATAATTCCACATGTGTTACTTCATAGTTTTGATGCCTTCAGTGTGATTCTACAATTTTCATAGTCATGAAAATACAGAAAAATCTTTGAATGAGAAGGTGTGTCCAAACTTTTGGTCTGTACTGTATATCAGAGCAAAAGGAATGAAACCTTGTTTATGTGCTAAGTATAGCAAGTTATCCTGAACAGCATATAATGGAGAATGGTCACAAGGCAAACACGACTGAAAGGAAGCAGTCAGAGAAGGAAAAGTGTGTGTCAGCGTCTGCATTTGGTAGTCAAAAGGAGCTGATGTGTAATGTTAGCTTGTAGGGTAATGTAAGTTTATAACCCGTGTATACGTTGTGTACTTCATACTTTTCCATCTTCATGCAATGCAGTTGGTCCACAGGAAAAGTAGCCTATGCTTCTAGATTTAATCCAAGGGGATGTGACACAGTGTGCAGTCTATTTTCATCTAGATTTCTAAAGTACAGTCTCAATAGACATTCAGGTGCTGTCCTGAATTCTCAGGAGAATGTATTTGTACTTTAGTTATTGCTATTGTTTCTTAAACAAGAAAATGAAATGAGAATAGTAATGTCGTTATGATAGCAAAAAATATTGTATGTGTGAGAGACACAATACCAAAATATGTACACCCCGTAGAGAAAACAGCGATCAATTCTGCTTATAATAAACATAAAACTGTATACTAGGAACAGGGACGTGAACAGGCAAATTTAAAAGATAGGCTAGTGTATTAAGATTGTAGTAATAAACAGATGACACCATATATTAATACTTGCGTCAAGATTATCCAGATTTTAAAAAAATCAAAAAGTACCCTGCAAATGGCTATAGAAGTCAAAATGTATGATAGCAAAGGCTAGAGCAGGAAGGAGAAACTGGTAACTTTTAGACAAAGTTCAGATCCAAATACAGTACATTCCTAAATATAGAAATTGCAAAATTTGAATGAAAAATCATGGAATTTTGGAAATCACCTAATTGATATTATGAAATATGATATGATATTATCACATATTGATAGTATTACATGTTATATTTTATGTTAATGATATGCAAATGAGAAAATAGAAAACAAACTTTCAAAACATCTCAATTTATTCATTATTAAGTATAAGCACCATGTACAGAAGTATGCCCACTTTCACACCCAGACATGCTATCAGTGAGGTTAATAATGATTGTCTGAGGAATGTTCTGCCATGCTGAGTGCACGTGGGCACATAAATCATCAAGATCAAGCATCATTGTGCAGAGAAATACAGCTATGGAAACTGGAATGGAGTCTTTCTTCTTCAGCAATGAGTCCCATTTTCTTTTTGGATGCAATAATAGCCAGAGATTAGTTTAATAACAGCATGGAAAAGACTTGTCGAGGCTTTCACTAGGGGTCATCACATCAATCCAACTACTGAGAATATGGTGTGAGGTGGCATAGATAAGCTGAACCCCTCTCTTCTTCCATCATAGAACACTAACAAAGTTATGTTGATTTGGTCATGGAACAAGAGGTACAGCCATTTTTCCAAACTGTAGCCATGATATCTTATGTGTCATCATACATTCTACAGTGGCAGTGGGTACCTGGGCCATCATATATCAGCGGTTCCCAGTGGTGCACATTTTACAGCAGAGTTGTTTTCCATCTCTAGAGTCATTGGGTAAGGCTCTTTCTTCTGTAGTGTGTAAGCTTTTATGGTTAGCGGGTCCTGGCTTTCTCTCTGCAGGAGATAATATGTTTTTATGATCAGAAGGGTTTTCTCATTCCATCTCTTAATTACTTCTGTAAAGTGCTAACTATTATGGTCAGAGGGGTCATCTCTCTCCTGTAGAGTGTAAGCTTTATGGTCAGTAGGTCCTATATCTCTTAATCACATTTAATTTGTAAACCCTTATGGTCTTCTATGTTCTCTCTCTCCTCTAGTCCATGTCTATTTTGCAAACAAATTATAAGATTTTCAGTATTGAATTTCATGTGAATATAGTTTCTGTGAACCAATTTTTGGGGGAAAATTTGGCAAAGTCGGCAAACTTGAATAGCAAAAGTAAACTAATCTCTACTCTTAACATATAGATTGGCTGTCTCTTATCTGGTTAGATCATCAGCAACAGATGTTTCTGTAATGATCTAGTTTGTACTTGGTTTCACCCAGTTATGTGAGAGAAATAGGGGGTTCTTTCTTTAGAAGGATTACATTAGTGTTACAGTAGAGTAGATGGCTTGTGTCTGGGCATTAACCTCTTATAGAGTAAAATAGACTCTTTCTAATCCGGTTATCAAGTAACCAGGTTGTAAATAATAATGGAAATAGGTAAAGGATTCTTGCATTGCGTTGTTATTATCGGAGGAACAAAAAGTCAATACAGATACATAAACCAGTGTTTGGCTTCTGACCCTTTGTCAGGCGAGTATATTTCTAAAAGAGGTTTTCTAAAAGAAGAACATATCTTTAATATTAAACCTTTGGATTAATTCTGTGAAAGTCTCTATGGTTTAGAAACGGCCTCAAAAGTGAGTCTTGAGGTTCACTAGTTAGTGACAATGATTTATCTTGAATTTTCCTCACGTGGTACTGTTTCACCTCTCACTGCTTTAACCAGGAAAGGAGCAAAGTCTCAAAACTGTCCATATTGTCCATAATCTACAGTGCCATCATCTGCTTCTTTTCTGCTTTGGTGTTCAACTATTTGGATTACAACATACATTTTTTTCTGGAGGTTAGTAGTTTCTTGATTGGAATTGGTAAAGAACTACTCAGTGGTGTGAGCAGACCAAATATATATCTAGATTAGCTTCTTTACAACAATATTTGTACAGATCCCAACAATTTTTTAGTACATAGTTACATAACATAGTTGAAAAAGACACATGTCCATCTTGTTCAGCTAAAGCAGGGTTCCCCAACTCCAGTCCTCAAGGCCCACTAGCAGGTCATGTTTTCAGGATTTCCTTAGTATTGCCCAGGTGGTAATTGCTTCACCTGTGCAATACAAAGGAAATCCTGAAAGCATGATCTGTTCGTGGGCCTTGAGGACAGGAGTTGGGGAACCCTGAGCTAATGAATGGGAGAGTTTAAAGAGTAAAGGTAATAGGTACAAACATAATGTAAAAAAATTGGCCCTCAAAGATCTAATGATGTGTAAGTTATCCATTATCGTATCATGACCTCTAAACTGCTTATATAAATACTCTCTCAAATTGTGTGCTGAAGTGATATCATTTTCTTCTTCAATTGTATTTGAATGAATGTTGAGTGTCATCTTTATGATATATCCTAAACAATCATCTAACAGTGTTGCTGCCCATCAGAGGGTATTTTATTATTTTCAGAGGGTATGTTACTGTCACTAGTGCTTTCTCTTCTGATAGTAACTATGTGACTGTAGGTTGTAGGTGACAGCTGACATCACTGTTTCGAGTATTACAGAGCCCTGTATTTAATAGATTAATCTTTCTTTTTCACTCATTAACCAAGGGTCCAATGTATTAGGGCATCCAAAACTACCGTCATTACAGATCCAATAACATTCTGAACCAAACAGCTGACACATTTAAAGAAGCATTTGCGTGAATATTTGTATGTTGTGAACGTATTGGAGACAGTTTCTGAGCGGATGCTCCCTCTGGTGGTTGCTGTCGGTACTGAAGCTGTATTGAATGACTGGGCCTCCTCAGCTGGCAGTGATACCTGGCAATCAGGAGTCACTGACTGGACTGATATAAGGGAGCTGCCTTCCCATGGTCCTCGCCGGTGATCAATTGTTGTTTCCTGGTTCATTTGGAAGTCTGCTGGAGTCTTGCCTGCGTCTGCTACTTTCAGATAAGATATTTTCTGCTTATTTCTATTGTGTTTGCTATTTCCAATTTTGTCTGCACCTTTGTGGAGGTTAGCCGGGTCCCCTCCTGGGGCCTGTGCTTCTCTCTGTTTTCTGTAGCCACTATTATTTGTTCAATTGCTCTTTCCCTGCTTTTTGAGTGGCTGCGGGTTAGCCTTGTTCACTCTGAGATCTGATTCAGTGGGTGGCGAGATCGTCTGATCTCAGCATTTTTGAAGTTGTATGTCCCAGACCAATGGAGAGAAAAAGTTATGTCTGAAGTTCATTGCTCTGCGTTGGCTGGTCATCCTGGTATTTTTGGTACTAGAGATTTGGTGAGTCGGTCCTTTTGGTGGCCCACTTTATCTCGCGATGTCAGGAATTTTGTGCAGTCCTGCGGGACTTGTTCTCGTTCCAAGCCCTGTTCTCGCTCTAGTGGATTGTTAATGCGACTGTTGGTGCCCAGGAGGCCATGGACTTTATCTCTATGGATTTTATCTCCAACCTCCCGGTCTCTCAGAGAATGACTGTCATTTGGGTGATCTGTGATAGATTCTCCAAGATGATCCATCTTGTGCCACTGCCTAAGTTGCCATCCTCTTCCGAGTTGGTACCCTTGTTTTTTCAGCATGTGGTTCGTTTGCACGGCATTCCGGAGATCATTGTGTCTGACAGGGGAGTCCAGTTTGTTTCCAGATTTTGGAGGACATTTTGTTCTAAACTGAGAGTTCAGCTGTCTTTCTCCTCTGCGTTTCATCCTCAGACCAATGGGCAGACTGAGAGAACAAACCAGACCTTGGAGACCTATTTGAGATGTTTTATGTCTGCGGAACAGGATGACTGGGTCTCTTTTTTGCCCCTGGCTGAATTCGCTCTTAATAATAGGGCCAGTTCTGCCACTTTGGTGTCCCCTTTTTCTGCAATTCCGGGTTTCATCCTCGATTTTCTTCGGGGCAGATTGTGTCTTCTGTCTGTCCGGGTGTTGACTCTGTGGTAGAGAGAATGCAGCAGATTTGGGATCAAGTAGTGGATAAGTTGTCTCTCTTTCAGGAGAAGGCCCAACGGTTTGCCAACCGGCATAGGACTGATGGTCCTCGGTTTAAAGCGGGTGACTTGGTTTGGTTTTGTCAAAGAATATCCCTATGAAGGTTACGTCTCCAAAGTTTAAGCCAAGGTTCATTGGACCTTATAGGATCTTGAAAGTCCTTAATCTTTTCACTTGGCTCTTCGAGGGACGTTTTAGATTCATAACGTCTTCCACAAATCTTTATTGAAAAGGTTTGTCGAGCCAGTTGTTCCTATGGCTGCGCCTCCTGAGCCTGTTCTGGTTGAGGGCAATCTGGAGTATGAAGTGAAGAAGATATTGGATTATCGTTTAGCTAGACGGAGACTCCAGTACTTGGTTAAATGGAAAGGTTATGATCATGAGGACAATTATTGGGTGTTTGCTTCTGACATTCATGCGGAGAGACTAGTTGGTGCCTATCACTGAGCTCATCCTGATCGGCCTTGTGGAGCAGGTGAGGGTTCGGTGACCCCTCCTCAGGGGGGGTATTGTTGTGAACGTATTGGAGACAATTTCTGAGCGGAGGCTCCCTCTGGTGGTTGCTGTCGGTACTGAAGCTGTATCGAATGACTGGGCCTCCTCAGCTGGCAGCTATACCTGGCAATCAGAAGTCACTGAAGGACTGATATAAGGAAGCTGCATTCCCATGGTCCTCGCCGGTGATCAATTGTTGTTTCCTGGTTCATTTGGAAGTCTGCTGGTGTCTTGCCTGCATCTGCTACTTTCAGATAAGATATTTTCTGCTTATTTCTATTGTGTTTGCTATTTCCATTTTTGTCTGCACCTTTGTGGAGGTTGGCCGGGTCCTCTCCTGGGGCTTGTTCTTCTCTCTGTTTTCTGTAGCCACTATTATTTGTTCAATTGCTCTTTACCTTCTTTTTGAGTGGCTGCAGGTTAGCCTTGTTCACTCTGAGATCTGATTTAGTGGGTGGCGAGATCGTGTGATCTCAGCATTTTTGTAATCAGAATTGATGGAAGTTTTGCTAGGGTTTTGCTGGGTTGCAGATAGTATTCTGTTCTTTCCTGTCCTATTTAGTCACTGTTTGGCCCCTGCCTTTGCTCACTCTATTTTCTGTCTGCGTTTGTGTTTCATCTTGTCTAACCACCATTATATGTTTGGGGGCTGCCTATTCCTTTGGGGCTCTATCCAGGGGCAGTTAGCTTTCCTGTTTCTGTCTTTAGGTGTAGCTAGCATTCTGACTGTGCCGAGGCGTCTAGGATCACCGTAGGCACGCTCCACGGCTACTTCTAGTTGTGCGGTTAGTTTAGGGATCTGCAACCCATAAGTTCCCAACCTCTCAGGTGTTCGGCTGCCTTGCTGTTTTGCTCCTGTCCTCCTCAGTTACCAAATCGTAACATTTGTATATATGTATTTGTGTATGTAATGTAGTGTGAGTGTATTAATATACTCATCTACTGCTGCTTTCTCAGGGATCCAGCTCCGTTCTGCTTCTCTTCTCAGTGATGTCACTGCTCTGTAGACTCTCCAGTTCACTCTATGCTCTATGCATGAGCCAGAAGTCTCTTTTACAATGTAAGTCTATAGAGCCTTATTCTCACTCATAGGCTCATAATGTAAAGCCACTTCCTGGTCACGCAGAGCACCGTGTGACACAGAATGCTTGCAGAGTAGTGACGTCACTGAGAAGAGGAGCAGAACGGTGCTGGACACAGGACTGAGCAGCTATAGGTGAGCATAATAATATACGCCCACTACTAGTGTTGAGCATTTCGATACTGCAAATATCGGGTATCGGCCGATATTTGCTGTATCGGAATTCCGATTCCGAGTTCCGATATTTTCGTCATATCGGATACCGGAATCGGAATGTTCCTGTCACTGTCAATGTCCGTCGGTCGGGTCTGTCAGGAGTCAGCGGCACTTACCCGGCAGAAGATCCCCGGTGGTCATGTCCTGGACTGCTTGACGGCCGCCATTATTTCTCTCTGGAGGTCACGTGCAGTTTCTCGCGATAACTGCATGTGCTGCCGGGTAATCGCGGCCGTAAAGCAGTCCAATGACGTCACCGCCAGGGAAGCCGGTAAGCAGCTGTGCTGCGTCGGGATGTCAGGCTCAGCCTGACATTCCGATGTAGCAGAGCTGGATCGTCGTGGGACACTCGTTACTATGGACTGCGTCGGACAGGTGGTATACTGTTGGTTTGTTTTTTTCTTTTTTTTACAGGAGATCGATGGCGTCGCAGGATGAGCGTGTAATAAAAGAAATGAAAACTGTGTTTGTCTCTTTTATTTCATTAAAATACTTTTTTCTTGCTGTGTCTTTTTTTAAACCTTTAAAAACTTTATGATTAATAATGGATCGGTGTCTTATTGACGCCTCTCCATTATTAACCGGGCTTATTGTCACTGTGCAATCAACGGTGACATTAACCCCTTATTACCCCACTTGCCACCGCTACAGGGCAAGTGGGAAGAGCCGGGTAAAGTGCCACAATTGGCACATCTTTTGATGCGCCAAATGTGGGGCTGCTGTAGCCTGGTATTATCAGGCTGTTGAGGGCCAAAATCCATGGGCCTTGACAGTCTTTTAATACCAGGCCGCAGCAGTCTGCATTTTACTTGGCTGGTTAACAAAAATAGGGGGACCCCCACAGCCATTTTTTTTTCGAGGGATCCCCTATTTTTGTTAACCAGCCAAGCTAAGCAGACTGCTGTGGCCTGGTATTATCAGGCTGGCAAGGTCCATGGATCTTGGTTCCTTACCAGCCTGAAAATCCAGGCCTCAGCAGTCTGCTTCATCAGGCTGGTTAACAAAAATAGGGGGACCCCGAGGGGATCCTCTATTTTTGTTAATCAGTTCCCTCTGACGTCACTGATGGTGTCCCTGGCTGACCTGAAGTGAAAGTGGAAAGCAATCAATTAAGCTTTCCACTTCCTCTCCTGTCAGCCATGAGAGGAGAAGATTCATTCGGGGGTTTACTGTGAGGCTGCAGCATTAGCTGCGGTCCCTGCAGTAAACATTAACCCTTTCTGATGGATTACACCGTGGGACCTGACTGTGCATCGGATAGGTAAGAATAATTTAGCTTTTTTATTTAATTTTTATTACAGGAAATGGTTTTTGCAGTAAAATAAAAGATGGTCAAAAACATGTGTCTTTATTTCATTAAAATGATTTTTTATTAAAGTGTGTGTGTTTTATTTTTATTTCATGCAATAGGATTAATAATTGATAGTTGTCTAATTGACAGCTCTCAATTATTAACCTGGCTTAAGGTCACCTTTCAATAGCAAGGTGGCTTTAACCCCTTATTAACCCATTCACCACCGCTACAGGGCAATGGGAATAGACGGGCAAAGTGCCAGAAAGGGCGAATCTAATTATATATTTGCCTTTTCTGGGGTGTCGGGGGCAGATGTTAGTAGCCGGGGGGGCAAAAAATAATGGTCCCTCTCTGGGCTATTATTATCTGTCCCCACTCGCTGGCTTTGTCGTCTGGTTGAGAAAATAGGGCGGGAGTCCACACATTTTTTTTCAACAATTTTACACCTCATATATATATATATACATGTCATTCAATTTGTGACACATATATATACATAATATATAATATATATATATATATATTATATATTTATATTTATATCACACTTCTACATAGTATAATAGCCGCTAATTCAATTGCCGGCTTTTGTGAAAATACAGAAGCCGACATGAAATGACACATGGTTTACATAGAGTTAACCATGTCATTTCAAGTTGTTTGATATATTGTTTTCACTAACAATTGCATGAGTGTATGTGTGCAAAATTTCACACCTGTAGGGGTTAATTAAAGGTGTAAATTCGTAGCAAAAAAGTCAGTTTTTTTACAACGAATTTACACCTTTAATTAACCCCTACAGGTGTGAAATTTTGCACACATACACTCATGTAATTGTTTGTGAAAATCAGATATCAAACTACATGAAAATAAATGGTTAACTCTATGTAAACCATGTGTCATTTCATGTCGGGTGCTTCTGTATTTTCACAAAGGCATTACCCGGCAATTGAATCAGAGGCTATTTTACTATGTAGAAGTGTATAAACTATAAATATATGTATATATATATATATATGTCACAATGACATGTATATATATATATATATATATATATATAATATATATATATATATATATATTCTATGTGTATATTTAGTGTTTACAAGGAAAAAAAGGGTTTTTTTTAGTTCTGATATTTCTGTCCCATAGACTTGCATTGGATTTCCGGTATCGGAATCGGGTATCGCCGATACTTTTTGGGTATCGTGATACCCATTCCGATCCGATACTTCTTGATATCGGAAAGTATCGCTCAACCCTACCCACTACACATCATAAACATATGCACACATTTAATGAAAAAAATATTCATGGAAGTGTTTCTTTAAATGATAAAATTGTGCAGGCATAGCAAGTCAAACCAAGCTTTATTTTTGAACAGCATTCAACGAAATTCACTATCACTTACTATTATAAGAACCAGCCCAGGGTGTGTATTTGTGTGGTTACACTATTTATACTTAATGTGTACTGTATTATGACAGTTTTTCCATCTGGTATCGCAGTATTAGTATGTCAGAACCATATGGTAATATATTTGGACATTGCAAGATGATCTAAAGATTGGCCAATCTTAAATAAAAATAACTTTTTTAAGTAACCGAGTAACAAAAGTATATTGTATTGCAAATAATTGGTAAGGAGTGTATTAAAGTTATTTCTTAGGGGCCTAGATCACTCTTAGTATGCTCCTGATGAATAGTATAGCATACAAATTATATAACATTAAATTATAATGGCCTTTCAGAAAAAGCATCTGTCAAATATATACCGTGTCTGCGAAAATTCTAAGCTTGATATGACAACTTGTCTTGTTTTGTTCAAATTCAATAGTTTATTTGATTTATGTGGCAATGAATGTAAAGTCAAAGACTTTCATATGCATCACCTATAAATATTGAGGACATTCTGATACCACATTATTTTCAGTGCTCTGAAGCTTAAGAACCATATGTTGGTAACAGCTGTCTTACACTTAACAATTGTAGTATCTGACTTATTTCCCATATGGTATGTGCGTACTTCGGTTATCTTCACATGATTTATAACATCTTAGGTTTTGTCATCTCTACTTTTTAATTTAAAGATTCACCTAGTTTAAAAAATGTGACTAATTTTAATTAACAAAGTACATTATATAAAAGATGCTTAAAATGCATCAATACTACAATGAATTGTCAAGAGGAGTAAAGAAAAATATCTATATCAGGAGTTTACAATATAGAGAAGAATTTATTACTCCCCATACATTTCTACAGTCAAAGTTTACCAAATGTGATAAATAACTTAAAGAGAACCTGTTACTTGAAAAACACTATTAACCTGCAGGTATGGGTTAATATGCAGGTTAATAACATTGTGAGCCTGCCAGGCGCCAGCACGTAGACATCCTGCTGCCGGGAGGATATGAACTTTATTCCTCCCGACAGGATTCCGGTTTCAGTCACAGGGCGGCGCCAGTGTGGGTTGTTATTGCTCTGTGTATAGAGAACGGTCACTGTAACCACTCTTCTGGCACTGACTGACAGCAGCTCATCATTTGGACAGACTAGTTGGTGTAGGGGGGCGCGGTTATAGATGCTGCTCTCTATACACAGAACAGTGACTGAACAGGTGCTGCCCATGTGCAAAATAGTATAGAATTTTATGGTGCAGGTAAATAGATGTCTGGATGTGTAGGGCCAACACTAACAGCACCAGACGCAGCAGTTAAGTAGAGCTGTGGAATACCATGGATGGGCACGGGATGCGTGGTTATCTGTTGGCAATGATAGTAGCAGAGCAGGGTATCAGCAGCAGCTACACAATACAAATATGTTGGAATATGTTTGTTGCAACAACTCCAATCCTGTCTGAGTGTTTAGTTGCTAGATTTGTATGCTGTTTATAAAGTTAGAACAAAAAGCTCCCAGAGGCTCACACAGGAAGAGCATGTGACTATATTTCCTGTTTTCCTGTGTCTGTGTATGAGAGAAGCAGCCTGCTGTAGATGATGCACAGATAGAGACACACAAATGTTTTATTTCTGATCTATTAAGCTTATCATATATTGTTGCTGTTTGTTGCTGAATAAAGAAGCTCTGTTATCACACGCTTGGAGAGCAGCCAACAAAATATGATGAGAAAAGCAAGGAGATTTCTGACTGCATTGGGCCAGCACTAGCAGCCCCAGCAGTGGAACAATGCAGGGTGGGCCATGTATATGGATACACCTAAATAAAATGGGAATGGTTGGTGATATCAACTTCTTGTTTGTGGCACATTAGTATATGGGAGGGGGGGAAGCTTTCAAGATGGGAGGTGACCATGGTGGCCATTTTGAAGTCGGCTATTTTGTATCCAACTTTATTTTTTCCAATGGGAAGAGGGTCATGTGACACATCAAACTTATTGAGAATTTCCCAAGAAAAACAATAGTGTGCTTGGTTTTAATGCAACTATATTCTTTCCTTAGATATTTACAAGTTTCTCTTTGATTACAGCCATTGACATGTCGCAGAGTTTACCACGTGAGAAGCGAATAGAAATTGCGTTGATATCAGGTGACTGCAGTACCCGGGTCATTGCAGCAGATTTCAATGCAAGACACCCTACGCAAGAAAACTGTCACCATTCCCATTTCATTTAGGTGTATCCATGTAAATGGCCCACCCAAAAAGTTTGCCTCATCACTGAACATAACGTTCCGTGTAAACTGAAAGGTCCTGTTCCAATTTTTGTTTTTCCCATTCTGCAAATTCAGTGCACAACCTTAATGTGCTTCGCTTTGAGCCACTCCTTTGTTGCTTTGGCTAATGTTTTGGGTCATTATCTTGCTGGAAGACCCATCCATGACCCATTTTTAATGTCCTGTTGGAGGGAAGGAGGTTGTCACTCAGGATTTTATGGTACATAGCTCCATCCATTCTCCCATTGATGCATTGAAGTAGTCATGTGCCCTTAGCAGAGAAACACCCCCAAAACATAATGTTTCCACATCAATGCTTGACAGTGGAGACGGTGTTCTTTGGGTCATAGGCAGCATTTCTCTTCCTCCAAACATGGCAAGTTGAATTAATGCCAAAGACCTCAATTTTTGTCTCATCTGAGCACACCACCTTCTCCCAATCACTGACAGAATCATCAAGGTGTTCATTGGCAAACTCAGATGGGCCTGCACATTTGCCTTCTTGAGCAGGGGGACCATGCGGGTACTCCACTGTATATATATATATATATATATATATAATATATATATATATATACATATATATATATATGTATATATATATATATATATATATATATTATTGTGAGGCAGTGACCGGAATCGTTTACGAGGGACGTTATATTTCCCCCAGAATGTGTACAGAGACCTATTAAAACCATTGGAGTGCATTGCAGTCACACACACAGCTGCGGCTGCAATGTAGGAATGAAGGTGAGCAGTGACCTGGTCAGACTACCTGGCTAAGGCAGATTAAGTAAAGTCCGGCAGGGCCTTCATTTCTTGGAGGAGGTCACAGGAGGCAGTGGGGCGGCCTCCTCCCTCCAACCCCGGTTTTCCAGTGACTTTTGCCACAGGTCTTTAAAACTCCTGCACTAAGGATTAGTGTGGTTCTATGTTTGACCCTGCTAGGAGCTTAGCAGAAAAGCTACGCAGGATTGTGTAGCTGAACCTACACCGGGCGAGGCTCTTCACCTGTCAGGCTCTGTTAGGCCCGGCGCGGCCATTGTTCCCGGCAACCGTTGTTTATGGACTGATGTTAACCCGGCTGCGTACCGGAGGACTTTCTGTTTAACCCGTGAGTTGCTGAATAAAAGCTGTTTATGTTGGACTTGCTTGGGTCACTGCCTCAGTTACTGCACGTGTGAACACCGCCACCTTACAGCTTGGTGGAGAATGCGGGCAATGTGACTGAGGTATACCCCCACCCGGCTTCATGACCACAATCCGGCCGGCCACTTTTCAGCCTCAACCCGTGGACAAAATGGAAGAGCTGTTTAAGCAGCTAGTAATTATACAACAGCAGCAGATGCAGTCTCAGCGACAACAGCAGGAGCAGTACCTGAGTCTCCAGCGGCAACAGCAGGAGCGGGAGCAACAGCACCATGAGCAACAGCAGCTATTGTACCAGCAGCAACAAAAAACAAACAAACTGCTGCTGCAACAGATCTCTGCCCTGCGGGAGACCCTGACAGCACCAGCCCCTGAACGTCGCGAGGCCTGAGACAGGGTTCGCTCAGCGTTGAGGAAGATGGGAATGGAGGACGACGTGGAAGCTTTCCTGACAGTTTATGAGCGCACAGCGGAGCGGGAAAACCTACCAGCCGGCCAGTGGGCAGAAGTAGTGGCTCCATTTCTGGTCAGCGATGCACAAAAGGCCTACTTTGATCTCAGTAGGGAGGACGCCCAGGACTACCAGAGGCTCAAAGGTGAGATCTTTGCCCGACTAGGGGTTAATACGTACGTAAGGGCTCAGCGTGTATTTTCATGGGCCTATGTGGAGACACGACCCGCTCGGTCTCAGGCTTATGACCTCCTGCAGCTGCTAAAGAGGTGGCTCCAGCCAGAGACTTTGTCTCCAGCCCAGATGGTGGAGAGGGTGTGACTGAATGGCTGGTAAGGACTCTGCCAGCTGCTATACAACGTTGGGTGGGGCAAGGCGACCCCGGCACGCTCGACCAAGTAGTCAGTTTGATCGAGCGCTACTCGGCCACTCAGGACTTCATTCGAGACTCCGCCCCCTCTCGGCTGTCACGCCGATCCCTGCCACCCCAGGAATCGGGAAAGGGGTCGCGTCCCTCTGCTGAGGACAGTCAGCACCGTGCCCAGGCTGAAGGGGTACCCCGGAGTGAGAGTGGCAGGAGACCGGTACCCTCCCAAACTGTCATAAGACCTAACAGTACCTCCACCCTTAGGTGCTGGAGGTGTCAGGGGCCGGGACATGTGATGGCTAATTGTCCCCTGACTACGGAACCCATGGACTGCGGATATAGCCGCCGGGTCTCAATGTATGCCCAGACCATCTGCACAGCAAGCCTCGACCCCCAGGACAGTGAACTCCAACTATGCCAGGTACTGATTAATGGGTATCCTACGGAGACTCTCCTGGATTCAGGAAGCCTCATGACTCTGGTACATGGGTCACTGGTGGCAGGAGACAACCCCAGCGGACGGCAGGTCGGGGTTGTATGTATCCATGGGGACCTCCGAGAGTATCCCACTACGGAGGTAGTTTTGTCTACGCCATGTGGAGACATAAGACATGTGGTGGGAGTGGTAAAAAATCTTCCCTATGGGTCTGTGTTGGGAAGAGACTTGCCCCTGTTCTGGACTCTGTGGAAAAACAAAATCCATTCTCCCCCGGTAAAATGTATTACAGATGCTGTACCCGACGAACCTGCCGTAGGGGTGTCCCACCTAGGGATAGAGTGTGACCCCGATAGGTGTCCTTAGAGGTGCTGGCAGGAGAGGTTGAGGAGACTGCATCGATTCCTGAGCTGGAAGTGTCCAGGGCCACGTTTGGGACAGCTCAGCTACAGGATCCCACCCTAACTCAGGCGCGGGAAAGGGTGCTAGAGGTAAACGGCGTAGCCCAACAGCCCAATGCAGATACGGTATTTCCAAGCATGGTAGTCAGTGGTGAGTTGCTCTATAGGATAGATAAGATCAGGGACGTGGTCGTGGAACAGTTGGTAGCACCTCAGTCGTATCATCGGATAATTCTAAATTTGGCACACTCACACTTGCTGGGTGGACACTTAGGGGAAAAAAACTTCTAGAACGTATCTTGCATTTGTTCTTTTGGCCTGGAGTTTACGCGGAGGTCAAGAGGTACTGCGAATCCTGCCCCGAATGTCAATTGACCTCACCCACTGCAAGTTTCCGTAGTCCATTGGTACCCCTTCCAGTCATAGAGTTACCTTTTGAACGGATTGCAATGGACTTGGTAGGGCCCATGGTAAAATCCGCCCGTGGCCACCAACATATACTGGTTGTCGTCGACTATGCCACCCGGTACCCGGAGGCTATACCACTACGCCACACCTCGGCAAAACTCATTGCCCGGGAATTGTTTGCCATGTTCTGTCGCCTGGGACTACCTAAGGAGATCCTGACGGATCATGGGACCCCCTTTATGTCCAAGATGACAAGAGAACTGTGCAAACTGCTAAAAACTAAACAATTGCGCACCTCAGTGTGCCACCCTCAAACCGACGGGTTAGTAGAACGGTTCAATAGAACCCTCAAGTCCATGTTAAAAAAGGTGGTTTCCAAGGATGGAAGGGATTGGGACATGTTGCCACCCTATTTGATATTCGCCGTCCGTGAGGTACCACAGGCTTCCACAGGGTTCTCTCCCTTTGAGTTATTGTACGGCAGACACCCTAGGGTCTGTTGGACGTAGCCAAAGAGACATGGGAACAAGAGCCGACTCCACATAGGAGTATAATTGAACACGTGGCTAGTATGCAGGACCGGATCGCCGCGGTCATGCCCATCATGAAAGAACATCTGTTAGATGCCCAGGCAACCCAGAGGCGCACATATAATAAAAGTGCCAGAGTCAGGTCTTTTAACAAGGGCGATCGGGTATTAGTACTGGCACCCACAGCCGAGAGTAAGCTCATGGCCAAGTGGCAAGGGCCATATGAGATTCGAGAAAAGGTGGGGGAGGTAAATTACCGGGTGTATCAGCCCGGAAGGAGGAAACCTGAACAGATTAACCATGTAAACCTGCTAAAGCCTTGGAAAGATCGAGCGTGTTTAGTTACAGACATCACCCCGGGCATATCACCAGAGAGTTCTTTACCTTCAGCCAGGGAAGCGTCCAAGGTGGAGGTCAAGATAAGTGATGCCCTCACTAAACAGCAGCGACGGGAGGCTCGCTCCCTGGTGCAACACAATACCGACGTGTTCTCAGAGCTACCAGGTAGAACTACGGTTATCCAACATGACATTGTCACTGAACCTGGGGTAAGGGTGCGAATAAGACCGTACCGGGTGCCCGAAGCCCGAAGGCAAGCCATCACGGCTGAGGTAAAACAAATGCTTCAGTTAGGCATCATAGAGGAATCATGGAGTGAGTGGGCTAGCCCCATTGTACTGATTCCAAAACCAGACGGATCATTACGCTTCTGTAATGATTTCCGGAAATTGGATGAAGTGTCAAAATTCGACCTTTATCCAATGCCCCGGGTGGACGAGCTGATTGAGAGACTGGGCAGGACCAGTACTTTACCACGCTCGATCTCACCAAGGGTTACTGGCAGGTACCTCTCACAGATTCGGCGAAGGAAAAAACCGCCTTCGTAACTCCGGAGGGTCTATTTCACTATGTGGTCTTACCCTTTGGGTTACATGGGGTCCCGGCTACATTTCAGAGATTGATGGACATAGTGCTAAAGCCTCATCAAGAGTATGCGTCCGCGTATCTAGATGATATTATCATATTTAGCTCCGACTGGCAAACGCACCTATCACAGGTACAAGCGGTGCTGGATTCTCTCAGACCCGCGGGGTTAACGGCAAACCCAAAAAAATGTGCGATAGGACTAGAGGAAGCCCGATATTTGGGGTATGTGATAGGCCGAGGAGCTATCAAGCCCCAAATCAATAAAATTGAGGCCATAAAAAACTGGCCTAAACCATCGAGTACAAAACAGGTGAAGGCGTTCCTTGGCATCCTTGGGTATTACGCCGGTTTATACCTAATTTTGCTGGGCGAACGGCGGCCCTGACCTATCTCTTGAAAGGAAAAAAAACGGGAATGGTTCGGTGGACCCCTCAGGCAGAAGAAGCCTTTCAGTCCATGAAATTGGCCCTGTGTGGACAGCCGGTCCTCATCAGCCCCAACTTCAAGGAAACCTTCATTGTACAGACAGATGCCTCGGAGGTAGGCCTAGGGGCGGTGTTGTCACAAAAAGTGAATGGTGAAGAACACCCGGTCATTTACTTGAGTAGAAAACTTGTCCCGGCAGAGAAAAATTATAGCGTGGTAGAGAAGGAGTGTTTGGCTATTAAGTGGGCCTTGGAATCACTATGGTATTATTTACTCGGGCGTCAGTTCCGCTTGGTGACGGACCACTCACCCTTGGTATGGATGAGGAATGCCAAGGAGAGGAATGCGCGAGTCACCAGGTGGTTCCTGTCACTGCAAAATTTCAGTTTCTCTGTAGAACATCGCCCTGGAAAATTGCAAGCAAGCGCGGATGCCCTGTCCCGGGCACCCTGTATGGTGACAAATGTTCAACCCCACAAGTTTGAACAGAGGGGGGGGATATGTGAGGCAATGACCGGGATCGTTTACGAGGGACGTTATATTTCCCCCAGAATGTGTACAGAGACCTATTAAAACCATTGGAGTGCATTGCAGTCACACACACAGCTGCGGCTGCAATGCAGGAATGAAGGTGAGCAGTGACCTGGTCAGACTACCTGGCTAAGGCAGATTAAGTAAAGTCCGGCAGGGCCTTCATTTCTTGGAGGAGGTCACAGGAGGCAGTGGGGCGGCCTCCTCCCTCCAACCCGGGTTTTCCAGTGGCTTTTGCCACAGGTCTTTAAAACTCCTGCACTAAGGATTAGTGTGGTTCTATGTTTGACCCTGCTAGGAGCTTAGCAGAAAAGCTACGCAGGATTGTGTAGCTGAACCTACACTGGGCGTGGCTCTGCACCTGTCAGGCTCTGTTAGGCCCGGCGCGGCCATTGTTCCCGGCAACCGTTGTTTATGGACTGATGTTAACCCGGCTGCGTACCGGAGGACTTTCTGTTTAACCCGTGAGTTGCTGAATAAAAGCTGTTTATGTTGGACTTGCTTGGGTCACTGCCTCAGTTACTGCACGGTGTGAACACCGCCACCTTACAATATATTGTGATAGAGTCATTGGTGAAGTGATGGAGGGGAGATACGTGTTACTGTGCATGATGGCGTTAGTGATGTAAAACCGGAGTAGTTTCCTCCAGCACACTATATGTTGGGACAGTTTATATAAAGAAATATGATTGGCTGGTTTTAGTGGACCTCCATAGAGCGGGTGGGAGGAGCTCCACATATCTCCACAACTCTCAACTTGCAGTGTCTTTACAGGACCTGTGTGATGTCAGGATCATGTGATCAGTCACAGGATGGCGAGATCACAAGATCTGTGCTTAAATGACTGACTGCCAAAGCCTTCAGTGTTCAGGAGATGCCTGCAGAGAAAGGACTCCAGGAAAGTGTGTGCTGATCTGAACCGTGGATATTGCTGCCTGTTAGCTGGTTGATCCCCGCTAGGAAAAAGGACTGTGTTTCTTTTTGTTTTTATGCTTTACTGTTTTGCACGGAGGGCTTTGTTTATATTCCAAAGCTTGGTTTATGCTTTCTTCAATAAACCAAGCATTTTCTTAAAGAGATTGTGTTCCAGCTATACCTCTGTGTCCAGCCGAGCGAACCGCTTTACTACAATATATAAATAGTGCCTGGAAGTATTCAAATCCCTCCATGAATTTTCTACATTTTTTTCACATTATACTGGCAAACTTAAATGTTTTTTATTCTGATTTTATGTGATATACCAACACTAACTAGCAACTATTTGTGCAGTGCAAAGGAAATGACACATGGTTTTCTAAATATTTTAAAAATAAAAATCTGAAAACTGTTAACATGCATATGTATTTAGCCCCCTGAGTCAATCCTTTTTAGGACTACCTCTCGTGCAAATAATTCTGCAAGTTTTTGGGGGGTATGTTTCTACCAGCTTTGCACATCGAAAGGCTCAAATTTTTGACCATTCTTCTTTGCAAACTATCTCTAGCTCAGTGACATTGGACAGAGGACATCTGTGAACAAAATTTTTTAGTTTTTGCACAGATTCTCAATGGGATTTAGGTCTGGACTGTAACAGGGCTATTCACATACATGAGTATGCTTTGATATAAACCATTCCATTATAACTCTGCCAGTATGTTTAGGGTCGTTATCCTGCTGGAAGGTGAATATGTACCATGGTCTCAAGTCTTTTGAAGTCTCTAACTTGTTTTCTTCCAGAATTTCCATGTATTTAGCTCTATCCATTTACCCATCATCCCTGACCAGCTTCCTTGTCCATGCTGAAAACGCATCCCCACAGCATGATGCTGCAACCACCATGTTTGATGGTGGGGAGGGTGTTTTCAGGGTGGTGTGCATGGTTAGTTTTTTGCCACACATATCATTTTGCATTTAGCCTAAAAAGTTTGTTTTTGATCTTATCTGACCAAAGCACTATCTTCCACATGCCATGAAAGTTAATTCTCCTCTCCTTAACAAAAAATTCCAAAACCATAAAAAATGACATTGCTTTGTAGCCAGTTGCCAAGAAACAAACATGCAGTAGCAGCTAGCAGTATTATTGTGTCACACATGTTTGTTAAATTGGATTAGTAAAACAGTAATACAAAAGGTTACATTTTTTCATTTTTTTCATATATTTTTCTCTTTTCTCTTTTTGTTTTAAATTCACCCTTCCCACCTTGACAGCAAAAAATCCACCTTAACTCATAAATGCTAGTTTGCTAGATAGGTGGGTACATGTAAGTTCACAACTGGAAAGGAACAAGCAGCAACAGCATGCTGAATTATCTTTGGGTGTAGGGTTTCTAAACTGGACCACTAAAGCAAAAAGTAAAATGTGTCCATTTATTAAAGATTAAAAAAAGGTCTTCACCAAAAGGAATGTAACAAGAAAAGCTAGGTTTGATCTTTAGGATTTCATGTGTAATCTATGTACTACATGAAGACTTTATGTATTTTATGGTATTTAAGTATAACAGAGTATCAAAATGCAATCTCTCGTGTATGAACTATATTTGATTTATCACATTAGATGGCCATATTGAGCAAAAATCATACTAATTGAAATCAATGAAATGTTTTTTTTGCTGATAGTAAAGTACAAAAGGCATATAGGATCAGGTAATAGAGCTGTACATTCAAGGGAAATATCATAGGGTTATAACATTTGCTATTCCTCAAAACTACTGGAACAACACGTCCATCTTGAACTGTCCTCCCACCTCTCTTCTTGCTCCCTCATCGACCACTTACAATCTGGCTTCCGGCCACACCACTCCACTGAAACTGCCCTAACTAAGGTCACCAATGACCAATTAACTGCCAAGTTCAAGGGACACTAATCTGTCCTCCTCCTCCTGGACTTGTCCTCTACCTTTGACACAGTGGACCATTCCCTATTTCTACAGACCCTCTCATCTCTTGGTATTACAGACTTTGCCCTATCTTGGATCGCGTCATGCCTAACCGACCGGACATTCAGCGTCTCCCACTCGCACACCACCTCCTCACCATGCCCCCTATCCATCGGAGTCCCGCAAGGTTCAGTCCTAGGGCCCCTGCTCTTCTCCATTTCACCTTCGGCCTCGGACAGCTCACAGAATCTCACGGCTTTGAGTATCACCTCTATGCTGATGACACACAGATCTGCATCTCTGGACCAGATATCACCTCCCTACTAAACAGAATCCCTCAATGTCTGTCCGCTATTTAATCCTTCTTCTCCGCGAGATTCCTAAAACTTAATATGGACAAAACAGAATTCATCATCTTTCCCCCATCTCACACAACCCCTCCAATGGACCTATCAATTAATGTAAACAATTGCCCACTCTCTCCAGTCCCACAAGCTCGCTGCCTTGGGGTTATCCTTGACACTGATCTCTCTTTTAAACCACATATCCAAGCCCTCTCCACCTCCTGCTGACTTCAACTTAAAAAATCTCACGGATCCGTACATTTCTCAGCCAAGAATCTGCAAAAATCCTAGTCCATGCCCTCATCATCTCCCGCCTCAACTACTGCAACCTCCTGCTCTGTGGCCTCCCCTCTAACACTCTTGCACCCCTCCAATCTATTCTGAACTCTGCTGCCCGACTAATTCACCTGTCTCCCCGCTGTTCCCCGGCCTCTCCCCTCTGTCAATCCCTGCACTGGCTTCCCATTACATAAAGACTCCAGTTCAAAACCCTAATCATGACATACAAAGCCATCCACAACCTGTGTTCTCCATACATCTGTGACCTCGTCTCCCGGTACTTACCTGCACGCAACCTCCGATCCTCACAGGATCTCCTCCTCTCCTCCCCTCGTATCTCCTCTTCCCACAATCGCATACAAGATTTTTCCCACACATCCCCCCTACTCTGGAACTCTATACCACAACATATCAGACTCTCGCCTACCATGGAAACCTTCAAAAAGAACCTGAAGACCCACCTCTTCCGACAAGCCTACAACCTGCATTAACCACCTATCCACCAAACCGCTGCACGACCAGCTCTACCGTCACCTACTGTATCCTCACCCATCCATTGAAGATTGTGAGCCCTCGCGGGCAGGGTCCTCTCTCCTCCTGTACTAGTCGTAACTTGTATTGCCTAAGATTACTGTACTTGTATTTATTATGTATACCCCACCTCACATGTAAGACGCCATGGAATAAATGGCGCTATAATAATTATAAATAATAATAATAATAGTGTGGGATAACAGGGTAATTCTTCCCCTAGTGGGAAATGCTAGTATAATCCATGCATGTTTTTGTTAAACATACACCTTAGTAGAAATCTGAGACATTCAAAAATGCAGTGTCATGGACATTCAAGATTTACAAATAATGTAGTCAGGGTGGTACTATAAGCTTGATGTCACTGTGAATGCTTCATCACGCATTTCGCATGGCTTCCTCAGAATGGGTGTTATTCACAGACCTTGACTACCGCTCCCATTTTCTATATTTTTCAGCACTGCAGTATTACAATCCAATCAGATGTCGGCCTTTCTATTACATCTGTAATTATGAGTTGTGCACCCTGACCTCCTATGTTTAGGCTGTATAACCTTAAAATGGCCACTGCTTTCACTATACAATAATAATAATAATAACAATTTTATTTCTGTAGTCCCAACATATTCCGCAGCACTTTAGATTTTGGAGGGAACTTGTACAGACAATAAAAGACATTACAGAATTATAATAATCACATAAATCAACAGATACCACTGCATCCTCTTTTATAGCCTGGGACAGCTCATAGAATCTCACAGCTTGCTGTATCACCTTCATGCTGATGACACACAGATCTACCTCTCTGGACCAGAAATTACTACCTTACAAACCCAAATTCCACAATGTCTGTCTGCTATTTCATCTGTCTTCTCCACTAGATTTCTAAAACTTAATAAACTTAAAACAGAATTCATCATCTTTCCCACATCTCATTCGACCCCCCCAACAGGCCTATCCATTAAAGTAAATGGCTGCTCACACTCCACAGTCCCACAAGCTCGCTGCCTTGGGGTAATACTTGACTTTGATCTCTCATTCAAATCACATATCCAAGCCCTTTCCACTTCCTGCCAACTTCAACTCAAAAATATTTCCCAGATCCATACATTTCTCAGCCAAGAATCTGCAAAAACCCTAGTCCATGCACTTATCATCTCCCACCTTAACTACTGGAACTTCCTGCTTCGTGGCTTCCCTTCTAACACTCTCGCACACTTCCAATCTATTCTAAACTCTTCTGCCTGACTAATCCATTTATACCCCCACTATTCCCCGGCCTCTCCCCTCTGTCAATCCCTACACTGGCTCCCCATTACCCAGAGACTCCAGTTCAAAGACTTAACCATGACATACAAAGCCATCCACAACCTGTCACGTCCATACATCTGTGACTTCTTCTCCCTGCACTTACCTGTACGCAACCTACGATCCTCACAAGATCTCCTTCTTTACTCCCCTCTTATCTCCTCTTTACACAATCGCATACAAGATTTCTCCCGTTCATCTAACCTACTCTGGAACTTTCTACCCCAACATATCAGACTTTCACCTACTGTGGAAACCTTCAAAAGGAACCTGAAGACCTACCTCTTCCTACAAGCTTACAACCTTCAGTAACCACCAAACCACTACACGACCAGCACTAGCCTCAACTACTGTATCCTCACTCATCCCTTGCAGATTGTGAGCCCTCAAGTGCAGGGTCCTCTCTCCTCCTGTACCAGTCATGACCAGTATTGTTTAAGATTATTGTACTTGTTTTTGATTATGTATACCCTTTCCACATGTATGAAATAAATGGCGCTATAATAATAATAATAATAATAATAAATAGTTATTGATAGTCCATCCTAATTTCTTGAGCTAGACTATATGATTTGACAGCTGCAAAGCATTCTTGAGAAGCACAAGTGGATATGCCATCATGTGAGACCATTGTCTGTCTGATGTAATCTTCGGCAATTTGTGAAATGACACTGGACATTATTTTTTGCAATCCACACAAATTGAATTGAATCACAAATTATTTGAAATCACATGGGCCTACAATTCTAATGAAATTTAACTCAAAATAATTTCATAATGGATTAATTTGGTCATCTCTACTCCCTGCCGCTATTGCAAATCTGTGAGCTCTAACATCTTTGACATCTTCTCTCTATCCTGAATCCTCCTAAAATGTCTGCTGCCCTCCTGAATGGCTATGCTATACCATGTGATGAGATTGATTTGAGTCTTTATGGGGAAGTGCAAACAGATGCACCTGAGGTAATTTGAGCCTTCTGGGACTGATGCAAACATATGTAACATGTAAAAAAGTCAGTGGCATCATTTGTTGATTTTCTCAAAGCAAATAGCAAAATTTGTGAAATTGCTGAAAGTTTGAGGGACTTGTAAAATATATGAAATTTGACATAAATTTGATTTGCATCAAATGGATTTGATTATCTCAAAGTCCCACCATGCTCCCACCTCTACCTCCAACAATTTTCTCATTCTCACACCATCACAAAGCTTTTTATTATGTGTCAAGTTTTAAAAAAAAAGGTGTTTTATATTTTTGTTTTTTGCAATATAATTCATGATAAAGTAAAGTAGAATCTGACACCTATTAAATGTAAACTTGAACAAATTAAATGTCTGCACTTTCTTAACCCCTTAACGACCTGTATATCCATCATGGTTCACCTCCCCTTTGGAGTGGGCTCCGGTGCTGAGGCTGCACCTTTTCCTGCACATGACAGCTGATCTGACCACCCGAGGTCTGCAGGAGACCCTTGTGATTGTTATTCCCGAACTGCTATGAGCACCGCCCGGTGGTTGGCGCTCATAGAAAATGAGCATGTTTGTTATTTTGTTACACAGAGCAGGGCTGAAACCATGCTATCTATCACACAAGCAATCAGATGATCACAGCTTCTAGTCTCTCATTGATACTA
>JARQOD010000007.1:169221205-169277184 GCA_033576555.1 Oophaga sylvatica | reverse complement strand
ATAGTCACTTTCATCATCACTTTGAAAGACAATTGCTTCAATCTCTTGGTCACTCAGACGCTTGGAGGAAGACTGTGCCATTGCTGACTAGATGTTAGCAAACTAAAAGAAAAAACAATGAACACAATGAGGGTTGTCCTCTCTTTGCTTGTGTGTGACACACTGTAAATGTAAAGTGCCCCCTCCTCCTCTCACCCTCAGCATCTCTTACCTTTTATACTTTCTTTTACGTGTTGTACAATTCTCTGGATGTCTGTAGCTCAATAGCTTTACCCTTTGCAGGCTTCTTAGAATCAGAGAAACTGAAACTGAATCAGACTTCCACTCAACAGCTAATCTTAGGTCCTTCACAATTAGTCATAGTGTATACTGTCCTCATTACTCTCTACACAGCTCATTACCGTGTTCGAAGGACCTGAGATGTTGTCATCGCCTTATCTCTCCCTTCAAAAATCACATGACATCCTCATATGGCATTATCCACATCCTGGCCCCTCCACCAGCATTACTGAGTACAAGTAAAGTAACTTGAGACACAAACACTACTGAGAACATGATAAATACAGGAGGGCCTAAAAGGCCCCCAATCCGTACAGATGTGGTTTTCACCAAAAAAGCATTGTTGCACCAAAATGCCTATGAAAAAAATTATATGAACAACTGGATATTACCAATGACATATATGAGGATTACCTGGAGTTTCAAAATTCTAGCTTAAGTAATTTTGCAGAAAATAGCAAAAAAGTAAGCATGGCGGCCTAAAAGGCTCCCAATACGCATGCTAGGGTTAAATGTCATTTTGGAGGAAAATGCCGCTGTCTCCAGTGAACCTCCTCCCAGGGTCACTAGAAGCGATCTCTTCCCCGATCGCTGTGGACATCTGTTAGCATAGTGTCCTGTCTGCTAACAAAGGTTACAGACCATGGATACTCGAGCGGCCCGAGACTTAGGTCCCGCACGAGGAACCTCTGTGGCCTTTTGGGGGTGGGACGCCAGAACGGGGGATTCGAGAGGTTTGGCAAAGGTGGGATCCAACCGAATCCTCAGCATACGCTGGGCCGCTCAATCTCCGCTCATGAAAACGGAGGTCGATGCGGGTAGATATAGAGATAAGCTTCTTCAGTGTGGCGGGAATCTCCCTGGTAGCCAAAGCGTCTTTAACTGGTCAGCCAGTCCTCTCCAGTAGACTGGAATGAGAATTTTATCTGACCAGTCTAGCTCTGAGGCCAGAGTCCGAAATTGGACGGAAAACTGATGACCAAAGACGAACCCTGTGCCAATGCCAGCAGTTGGAGCATCGTATTGGGGGGTGACCTGAGGTCCTAAAAGACCTTTTTAAGAGCCTCCAAGAAACGAGGAACACTCCGCATCACATGATCGTCGCGCTCCACAGCGGCGTTGCCCACTCCAACGTCTGCCCGAGAGTAGAGACAATACAAAACCCACTTGTGCCCGATCCATGGGGAAGCGTGCAGCCAGAAGCTCGAGCTGTATAGAGCACTGACTCACCAATCCCCGACATTGCTGTCATCGGCAAACTTGTCAGGAAGCGGGAGGTGGGATAATGTAGGGGCAGAGGTGGCAGAGGACAAACTGGCTGTAGCCATGCTAGCAGCCTGAACAGCAACTGCGGTAACATCCACAGCTGAGGTTGTGCGCTCAAGAGCCGCCAACCTACCCTCCAGCTGCTGGATGTACTGCGGTACACGCTGGTCATCTGCCATTTTACTAGCCAGAACCTGGTGCTAGTATTATGTTTGGGTTGTGGAACGCACCAAATAAATATAAATAGAAGGTGCGTTCGCAGCCGGGTCCACCGTGCAGGCAGAACCTGCTGCTAGTAGGATGGCGCAGTATGTGGTATGAGCGAACTCTTTTATCACGCAGAGTCGCAGATATGGTCGCCGTAGCACTATATGGCGAAGTGGGCAAACTCTGTTACTCCACAGAGCCGCTAAACAAAAGGATGTGGCGCTATATGGAAATATAAGAGAACTTCTGTTGCTCCACAGAGTCGCAACCTAAACTCTGACTAATATCGATGTTCGCGTGCTGCCCCTGGGTTACGTCGGACGCGCAGCTTCAATATAAAGTAGTCAGCAATGCACACAGCAAACTCCGCACCGGATAAGCCGGTATACTAGGGGCTTATTTCAGCCCGAGCCCCGGGAATCCACACACACAACTCCTCACCGGAGGTGCCGGTATTTAGGGGCTTATTTCAGCCGGCTCCCTAAACATATACATAACCACACTGGCACAAGCACGTTACAAATTTGATACTAGTGCACGGCCGTGCGGTTATGCCACCTTTTTTAGTAGCCACGAGCACGAGACCCTCAGAAAGGATCAATAGGAAGCTGCTTCAGAACACCAACAGCTTCAGGACCTTCCTGGAGGACCAATAGGAGTTGCAGCTATATCCAAGCATGTGACCCCTGATCTCCAATGGAAGATCTTGCCCTGGGCATACTCAGATGGAGAAACAGAGGACTTATTCCCAAATCTGCCTGCTCCAACACTGGTTACAACAGAGGATCCAGGAGCAGCAGCAGTAAGTCTCTGCACAATACTATACTGGGCGAGACGCTGGGACCGACGTCTCTGCTGAGCAGGTTCCACTGCGGCCGGACATGGATGGGGGACCGTAGCGGGACTGGTTCGAGATTCCCCTTGTGCAGCAGTGGGAACTTGATCCCTAACACACTATACCTTTTTTTTTTATTTCTGCGCTGCCGCCGCCACAAACACACTTGTTTATTTACAACTCAAACACACTTTTTTTGGGGAGGTAAGGTAGTTTATAATTCAATCAGGAACATTTATGGGTAAATTATGTATATTTTAACATTAAATATTTAAGGTACATAATAGGTACAAAACATTGCAGGTACATTAGCGGATTAAATCATTTCGTCATGCCAGGCAACTTGTTCAATATCTGAAACAAAATAAGCTGCAAACTTATCCCTCATCTGGGCAACTTCAACAGTGGTTTTCACAGGGTTAAATTGGTAGTGATGCAATGGTTCGTCAGGTTGTACGCTTGGTCGCTCATTTACCATTATGTAGTTATGCTGAAGAACACATACATAAACAACTCATCAATATTGTCAATTTTTAGGTTAATGGATGTTGACAAAATTCGCCATTTAGATATCAGCAATCCAAACGCACACTCCACGGTAATATGTGCCCTTGTCATTCTGTAGTTGAAATTTTTTTGGTGTGATTTAAGTCTCTACTAGAGTAGGGTTTAATAAGATTGGCACACATTTGGAAGGTCTCATCACCAACAATAACAAAAGGCATTGGCGGTCCATCAGTGTTGGGCAGAGGTCATGGCTGCTGAGAATTAAAATTATTACTATACAGACGTTGGCCCATGTCTGAGTTTTTGAACGTCTGCAAGTCATTGCCTCGTCCGAAAGAGCCAATGTCCATGGCAACAAATTTACAATCGGCATCTGCAATAGCCATTAGAACTATGGAAAAATATTTTTACAGTTGAAGAACTCTGTTCCACTTCCAGCTGGTTTCATAAACCTAATGTGTTTGCCATCCACAGCCCCCACACAATAATTGCAAATTTCATGAAATTTGGAAGCATTTTCGATCCAGAGTTCACTTGTGGTTTGGGGGAGGAATTCTTGCTGCAGAATGCCAACTAAATCACGACAAGTATCCACAATAATCCCAGAAAGGGTGGATACCCAATCTGGAATTGGAAATGAAATGAGGACAATGTCTCTCTAGTTGCCAGAAATCTGCGGCAAAGAAAATGAAAAAAAAAATCAGTACAACTAGGGTTAAGGATTGGGATAGGGTAGGGTTAGGGTTCAGCACTACACACCTCAGGGTGACCAAGAGACGTTCCTCAGCAGGAATTGCTCACCGGAGCGTGTGTCTGCCTGGCAATGGATCCTTAGACACGTAGCAGCAACTCATGGAAGCTCTGTTGCGACATCCTAGTGTAGTCAAAAAACTTCTCTGGGTTTTTGCTGCAGTTCGGTGTACAAGAAGTGATAAGCTTCACAGCTCTCGAGGAGTTCAATGATGGGGTGTTGCCAATAGCAATGACGATGTCTTCACAGTCTTTCTCTTCTTCTGTGTTCTTGACAAGAAAAGCAAAGGCAGCAGCCAACTGCAATTGTAAATCCAGATCTTCTAGGAAGCTGTCCAGGTCAAGATCCATCTTGCCAGCAGATACAGCAGCCAAAGATGAGGATTTCGTCATTGCAGTGTGTGTACATATATAGAAATCCCATGAGACACACCTACACGTTGTCTGATATCAAGGAAAAGCTACTGGGAAAAGTTGGAAATTTCTAATGCATGCGCATAAAAAACGCATATGCATATAAAAAATCATAAACATGCATAACAACGCTGTTTTTTTAATATAATGCGTAAGATGATGCATTAAAAAAGCTGCATTTCCATGCTTTTACAAGCGTTTTGTAATGCGTTTGGGAATGCGGATGATACGCTGCGGACCCAACCGCAAATGTGAACCTAGCCTTAATCTATAATTACATCCCCTGCTTGATCTACAAAAGCTGCTATGGTGTACTATGAAATATTACATTTACTGTAAATTTTTGCAAATATTGGGAAAGGATCTGCTTTTACATTGATCAGTTAAGGAGCAATGTTTTTTGGATATGAATCGCCTGTTGGAACACAGAATGCTCTTTATTTGTAGGATATTAATGGATATTTTAATATTTTAAATATAAAAACAGTTTATTCAATTATTTTTCACATTCAGTGTTCTGTTTTGATTTCTGGATTTTCACTTTGGTGGAGATATCACAGTACCTGGGCTTCACATGCAGTAATGAAGAATGCTTAATGGTATAAAATTAGGATTTTTATTACACCAACAAATTTCAGTGCCAGACTGGTGCCTTTTTCAAGGTGAAAAAACAAATGCAGTTTATTTTTTCACTTTGAAAAAGGTGCCAGTCTATCGCCAAAAAGCATTGGTGTACTAAAAATCTTAATTCTATACCATCAAGCAGGGCCGGCGTCAGCACCCGGCACACCCGGGCAAGTGCCGGGGAACTGAGCAGGCGGGGGGGCCCACTCGCAGTCTGGCACCCCCGCGCCCGTTAGCGGAGGAGAGCGGTGTCAGCGCCACCACTGGGCCCCCCCCGCTTGCTCAGGGCCCCGGCATCAGCTGGCACAATACTTACCTCTCCCGTGCCTCCGCTGCCGCAGCTCCGGGCTCCAGGGGGCGCCGGCGCTTCCTCTCACAGCAGCGCCGCTGAATGACGTCATCATTCAGCGGCCGGCTGTGGCAGAGAGCGCGGACGCTGAACAGGTAAGACGTCTCTGTGTGTGTCTCTGTGTGTGTCTGTGTGTATGTAGTGCGGTGCTTTGTGTGTGTATGTGTATGTGTGTGTGTATGTATGTGAGAGAGTGCTTGTGCTGTAGTGCTGTCTGTGTGTGATGATGGGCAGGCATTGATGATAATGGCAGGCATTGATGATAATGGGGAGGCATTGATGATAATGGGCAGGCATTGATGATGGGAGAAGATGATGATAATGGGCAGGCATTGATGATGGGGAGAAGATGATGATAATGGGCAGGCATTGATGATAATGGGGAGGCATTGATGATAATGGGCAGGCATTGATGATAATGGGGAGGCATTGATGATGGGGAGAAGATGATGATAATGGGCAGGCATTGATGATAATGGGGAGGCAATGATGATGATAAGGAGGCAATGATGATGATGGGGAGGAAATCATGATGATAATGGGGAGTCTTTCCACAGCGCCCTTTCCTGAGCCGTAACAGTGCAGAACGCAGTACAGCTCAGAGGAGAGCTCCATATTTTGTATGGAGCATTATATGGGGACCAGTATCCTGTATGGAGCATTATATGGGGACCAGTATCCTGTATGGAGCATTATATTGGGTCCAGTGTTCTGTATGGAGCATTATATGGAGACCAGTATCCTGTATGGAGCATTATATGGGGACTAGTATCCTGTATGGAGCATTATATGGGGACCAGTATCATGTATGGAGCATTATATTGGGTCCAGTATTCTGTATGGAGCATTATATGGAGACCAGTATCCTGTATGGAGCATTATATGGGGACCAGTATCCTGTATGGAGCATTATATGGGGACCAGTATCCTGTATGGAGCATTATATTGGGTCCAGTATTTTGTATGGAGCATTATATGTGGTCCAGTATTTTGTATGGAGCATTATATGGGGTCCAGTATCCTGTATGGAGCATTATATGTGGTCCAGTATCCTGTATGGAGCATTATATTGGGTCCAGTATTCTGTATGGAGCATTATATGGGGACCAGTATCCTGTATGGAGCATTATATTGGGTCCAGTATTCTGTATGGAGCATTATATGGGGAGTGACATCCTGCATGGGGTATTATATGGGTGATAAGGGGGAGACTTTGGTGCCCATAATATTGTATGGAGGACTGTACTGTCCAGTCTGTACTGTGCGCTGTGAGGATTTGGCGGTTTTTGAGCTATTGTACAATTTACAATAGATATCACTCATGTAATGGAAGAAGTAAAGTATTTGGCATTGTACTATACCCATATTTCTCTGTAGTATCTGTGCATCATGAATCGTGGTCTGTGTTAAAGGGGCCCACTGAGGCTCTTTCGCCCGGGGCCCATAAAAACCTGGAGCCGGCCCTGCCATCAAGCATTGTTCAGTCCAGCAATCACAGCCCAAGCGCCGTGGTAGCACCAATAAAGTAAATTACAATCTGGAAGAATTTTACTTCCAGCAATGGGGCTACAGCCATGGATTTTAAGCCTATTACAGGTTTTGTGCTTCTACAGATCTCCCCTAGATGAGCACTACTGTCAAAGATCACGGCCAGGGGAGTCACTCTGAGCAACCCACTGTTATAGTCTTGTCACAAACAGCTCTCTGCAGCCACCTATCATCCGGACAATTACACAATTCACCGATGTTTAATGGAGGAGGCTGCTTCCACTAAGGTTTGTTATTGGGAAACTAACAGTTAGCGTATGGCATATACACAGCTGATTCCAACATATGGAATATATAATACCCCGGTGTGGTCACTGCTAACTCCCCGATAACCCATGAACTACTTGCTGCCCCCACCAGTCGTTTTTATACAGGCTGACTGAACATCTGGTTCTGGTAGCGTATGGCTTCAGGGTGCAGCTTACAGATCAAAAGGAGCAGAACATTTAAATGTTATATTTATTCCAGCGTAATAGGCACTGCTTATAAAAATATACAAAATATTTTACAAAGGGAACAAAACAATACAGCATGTATAATTACTTAAAATAAACAAGATTAACTAATAAACTTACTTTGCTGATCACAGAAATGATTCGGCTTAGCAAAGGAGAGCACATTGATTGAAAACTTTCATTGAAGAGATCATGATTACACTGATATGTATCTCTCTCCTTGCTAACCTCACGTGGGTCGGTTTGTGGGATGTTCTCAGTCCTTCAGGATTTTACGAAATTCTGAGCATTAACCATATTGTCACTCCTGACGATTGCAGAAGTTTGAGATTGCTGCATATATTTTTTATTGTGATTTTACATTGCCATAGATAGTAAACATGACATGACTGGTGTCAACTATCTGACCATTATTTATTTGGGGCTTATAGGTAGATGTCACAGTTATGAGAAAATATGCAAATTCTCCCCAAGTAGTAAAAGTTGAAAATGTATGCTCCATTAATATCAGTTCTATACAAACCCCAATGTTCATAACTCTTCATTGGAGACACAAAGTCTGGGGTAAGCTCTTTCAACATAGCAGCTCATCCTGGAGAGAGCACAATAAATATCCTGCCTTAATTGGGCCAGGGAGCCTTGGCTTCAATAGGAACTTGGATGGTTCATATCTTAATTGGTTTCCTCAGTCCCTTGCTATATGTAATTTTTTTAACTGTATATGTATATATATACACTGCTCAAAAAAATAAAGGGAACACTTAAACAACAGAATATAACTCCAAGTAAATCAAATTTCTGTGAAATCAAACTGTCCACTTAGGAAGCAACACTGATTTGATTGACAATCAATTTCCCTTGCTGTTGTGCAAATGGAATAGACAATAGATGGAAATTATTGGAAATTATCAAGACACACTCAATTAACGGAGTGGTTCAGCAAGTGGGGACCACAGACCACATCTCAGTACCAATGCTTTCTAGCTGATGTTTTGGTCACTTTTGAATGTTGGTTGTGCTTTCACACTCGTGGTAGCTTGAGATGGACTCTACAACCCACACAAGTGGCTCAGTGTTATGATTTGGTAGCTGAGGAGGACAGGAGCAAAGCAGCAAGGCAGCCGAACACCTGAGAGGTTGGGAACTTATAGATTGCAGATCCCTAAACTAACCGCTCAACTAGAAGCAGCCGTGGAGCGTACCTACGGTGATCCTAGACGCCTCGGCACAGCCGGAGAGCTAGCTACACCTAAAGACAAAAACAGGAAAGCTTACTGCCCCGGAGTAGAGCCCCAAAGGAATAGGCAGCCACCAAACATAGCGAAGAAGGAAGCGGTGTTCCTATACCGTGAAACGTGCGTTGGGGTCTGGCAGAGTCCAGCTCTCCCTCCTCACTGTGCCATGATGTGTATATACTTCTAGCTTACTGTAGCCACTGCGGATGTCCTGCCATCTCTTTGGACCCTTGTTTTATACATGCACATTTACTGCTGGCAGGATTTTCTCTGTGGGAGATCTCTCTGTTCAGTGATTCCTCCTGTGGGACCAGGGGGAAAAAATGCCCAGGTTACCTATATAGTCAATGGTGAATTGTAATTGCATTCCTGACACTTGTCTAATACATGCAGACAATTTCGTTTAAGCAGTATATTTGCTGTGGAATGTTTCTTTTTTTTTTGTGCACTATTGCTCTTTTTTCCTTGACTGTATATGGGCTTATTACTTTCCAAAAATGTCATGGCTACTCCTGACTAACAAATGATATAATTGAAATAATACAGTACAGTCAGTAGTCTGTCCCTATCACTGGCCGCGTGACCTTCCTCAGAGATCTCCCTAGGAAACATAAAATAAATTTATTATTTCTTTATATTGATTTACACATTCTAATTTATGGACTTTACCATCTATAGGTTACTTAAATCAGTAGGGAGGACTGTTTTTTTCTGCCTCCTGTTGTTGTCCTTGACTTACTATTCATTGTTAACCAGCAATACTTTTTTATTGACCCTGTTTCTCACTTTGTGTCTTGTTTGTACTAATAAAAATACTTGATATAATAGTTAGGACTTCGTTTTTCTCTTTTCTTCCGCAGCCCCCAAACATATAATGGCGGTTAGACAAGATGAAACACAAACGCAGACAGAAAATAGAGTGAGCAAACGCAGGGGCCAAACACTGACTAAGTAGGACAGGAAAGAACAGAATACTATCTGCAACCCAGCAAAACCCTAGCAAAACTACCAACACTTCTGATTACAAAAATACTGAGATCACATGATCTCACCACCCACTAAATCAGATCTCAGAGTGAACAAGGCTAACCCGCAGCTACTCAAAAAGCAGGGAAAGAGCAATTGAACAATTAGTAGTGGCTACAGAAAACAGAGAGAAGCACAGACCCCAGGAGGGGACCCGGCTAACCTCCACAAAGGTGCAGATAAAAATGGAAATAGTAAACACAATAAAAATAAGCAGAGAATATCTTATCTGAAAGTAGAAGACGCAGGCAAGACATCAGCAGACATTCTAATGAACCAGGAAACAACAATTGATCACCGGCGAGGAACAAGGGAAGGCAGCACCCTTATATCAGTCCAGTCAGTGACTCCTGATTGCCAGGTATCGCTGCCAGCTGAGGAAGCCCAGTCATTCGATACAGCTTCAGTACCGACAGCAACCACCAGAGGGAGACTCCACTCAGAAATTGTCTCCAATACATCCACAACAGCTCAGGTAGTGCAGCTCATCCAGGATGGCACATCAATGCGAGCTGTGGCAAGAAGGTTTGCTGTGTCTGTCAGCGTAGTGTCCAGAGTCTAGAGGCGCAACCAGGAGATGTGGAGGTGGCCGTAGGAGGGCCACAACCCAGCAGCAGGACCGCTACCTTCGCCTTTGTACAAGGAGGAACAGGAAGAGCACTGCCAGAGTCCTGCAAAATGACCTCCAGCAGGCCACAGATGTGCATGTGTCTGCACAAACGGTTAGATACTGACTCCATGAGGATGGTCTGAGGGCCCGACGTCCACAGATGGGGTTGTGCTCACAGCCCAATACTGTGTGGGATGCTTGTCACTTGCCACAGAACACCAGGATTGGCCAATTGGCCACTGGCACCCTGTGCTCTTCAAAGATGAAAGCAGGTTCACACTCAGCACATGTGACAGATGTGACAGAGTCTGGAGACGCTGTGGAGAGCGATCTGCTGCCTGAAACATCCTTCAGCATGACCAGTTTGGCAGTGGGTCAGTAATGGTGTGGGGTGGCATTTCTTTGGAGGGCCACACAGCCCTCCATGTGCTCGCCAGAGGTAGCCTGACTGCCATTAGTTGCTGAGATGAGATCCTCAGACCCCTTATGACACCATATGCTGGTGCAGTTGGCCCTGGGTTCCTCCTAGTGCAGGACAATGCCAGACCTCATGTGCCTGGAGTGTGTCAGCAGTTCCTGCAAGATGAAGGCATTGAAGCTATGGACTGGCCCGCCCATTCCCAGACCTGAATCCAATTGAGCACATCTGGGATGTCATGTCTCGTTACACCAACGTCACATTGCACCACAGACTTTCCAGGAGTTGGCAGATGCTTTAGTCCAGGTCTGGAAGGAGATCCCTCAGGAGACCATCCGCTGCCTCATCAGGTGCATGCCCAGGTATTGTAAGGAGGTCATACAGGCACGTTGAATCTGAGAAAATATTATTTGTATAATAATTTGGAACACAGTGTATTTACCCAACTGTCTCACTTTTCTGCCCATGTTTGACCTCGTGGCAACAAACTGACTTGACAATTGTTCTTTCTGCCAGCTCGCTCCACCAATGAACAGCCATTCTATGTACCTCTTTCAGGGATTCCTTTGTAAGTCTAGATTCCTGTATAAAGGTTAAAATGTGAAGGTCAGATAACTTTGCTGGGTTAGAGGGCATTATAGGATCTGCACCATGAGCACAGCCACAACCCTGTCAGTGTTCCAGAAAGCATAAAAGGTTCTGGGTTCTTAACTCTCTTAGGCACCAATTCTGGCTCTTATGTTCTATTCACTGTTTTCAATACTTCAGGCACTGAGTGGATGTATGGTATTACAATCAAATCACCTCACAAGGAATAAAGAGAGCTGGAGCCTTAAGGTACTGCCACACTGAGCTATCCCGCTAGCGATCTCGTTAGCGTTGCATACTAATGAGATCGCTAGCGGGATTGTTTCTATATCGCTAAATGCTGCCGCATTTAGCGATATAGTTAACGACGCTATCGCCGTTAGCGATCTTCTTAACGACTTTAGCGGTACAAAAGTACCGCTAAATCGCTAAGAAAAGGTGCCACACTAGCGATATATACTTACCCAGCGGGAGCGCCAGCGATGAAATAGGGTCCGGAACGATTCCAGCGACGAACGAGATCACAGCAGGAAGCTCGTCGCTGGAAGCTGCCGCACTGAACAATATCGCTAACGGGATCGCTAAATAGTGACGTTTTTTAGCGATCCCGTTAGCGATATTGTTTAGTGTGGCATACCCTTTAGAATGCAAGAGGAGGACCAGCTGGGAGATGAGGCAGCAGAGATATGTGTGGGATTAACAGAGTGTGATATTTTGTTTGAGTCACTTTCCAACCAAATGGTAGTCAAAAAAGTGCCATTTTGCTGGATACCAGCGTATTGAAGATCTCAAAATTTCAATTAGCTAGAAACCGCAAATTTTGTAAATTTTAACTAAATCTGATTTATTAATAGATTTGTTCATCCATATTCAAAGGAATTTAGATGCAGGTATGGTGCATAATGGGTCTAAAGTAAAAGCAAAAATAGTTCCCTCTCCCTTGGTTGATTCATGTCATATTATGTAGAGTTGCGGTTTTATTGTAAAGTAAAAAAATGATGAAAAACATACAGCTTTGCTTTTGCTCAAAGTTTTTTAAAAAGTCATATTTAACTCCTTTACCTCCGATTGTGGTTTGCACGTTAATGAACAGGCCAATTTTTACAATTCTGACCACTGTCCCTTTGTGAGGTTATAACTCTGAAAAGCTTCAACAGATCTTCGCAATTCTAAGAATGTTTTCTCGTGACATATTGTACATCATGTTAGTTGTAAAATTTCTTCGATATAACTTGCGTTTATTTGTGAAAAAAAGAAATTTGGCATAAATTGTGAAAATTTTGCAATTTTGCATTTTTGATTTTTATGCCCTTAAATCAGAGAGATAATAGGAACAAAATAGTTTATAAATAACATTGCTCACAAGTCTACTTTACATCAGCAAAACTTGGGAACCTACATTTTTTTTATTAGTAAGTTATAAGGGTTAAAATTGACCAGCGATTTCTCATTTTTACAACACCATTTTTTTTTAGGGACCACATCAGATTTGAAGTCACTTTGAGGGATCTATATGATAGAAAATACCCAAAAGTGACACCATTATAAAAATTGCACCCCTGAAAGTGCTCAAAACCACATTTAAGAAGTTTATTAACCCTTCAGGTGCTTCGCAGGAATTTTTGGAATGTTTAAAAAAAATGAACATTTAACTTTTTTTTCACAAAAAATTTACTTCACATCCAATTTGTTTTATTTTCCCAATTGTAACAGGAGAAATTTAACCACAAAAGTTGTTGTGCAATTTGTCCTGAGTATGCTGATATCTCATGTGGGGGGAACTACTGTTTGGACGCATGGCAGAACTCGGAAGGGAAGGAGCACCGTTTGACTTTTCAGTGCAAAATTGGCTGGAATTGAGATCAGACGCCATGTCGCCTTTGGAGAGCCCCTGATGTTCCTAAACAGTGGAAACCCCCCAAAAGTGACACCATTTTTGAAAGTAAACCCCCTAAGGAACTTCTTTAGGCATATGTGGTGAGCACTTTGAACCCCAAGTGCTTCACAGAAGTTATAACGTAGAGCATAATAATCTTTTTGCCCCCAAAATATTATTTTCCCAAAGGTTACAGGAATAATTGAACTCAAGAAGTTGTTGTGCAATTTGTCATGAGTATGCTGAGACCCCATATGTGGGGGTAAACCACTGTTTGTGCGCATGGCAGAGATCGGAAGGGACAGAGCACTGTTTGACTTTTTCAGCGCAGAATTGGCTGGAATGGAGATCAGACGCTAATATGCCTAAACAGTGGAAACCCCAAAATTCTAACTCCAACCCTAACCCCAACACACCTCTAACCCTAAACCCGACACTAACCATAACCCTAACCACAAAACTAACCCTAACACCAACACACCCCTAACCCTAATTCCAACCATAATTCTAATCCCAACCGTAACCGTAATCCAAACCCTAACCCCAACTCTAGCCCCAACCATAACTCTAACTTTAGCCCCAACCCTAATCCTAACTTTAGCCCCAACCCTAACCCCAACTTTAGCCCCAACCCTAAGCCTAACCCTAATGGGAAAATGGAAATAAATACTTTTTTTATTTTTATTATTTCTCCCTAACTTAGGGGGTGATAAAGAGGGGTTTGATTTACTATTTATAGCGGGTTTTTATAGCAGGTTTTTAAGTTTGGCAGCTGTCACACACTAAAAGACTATTTTTATTGCAAAAAATAGCTTTTGCATCACCACATTTTGAGAGCTATATTTTTTCCATATTTTGGCCCACAGAGTCATCTGAGGTCATGTTTTTTGCGGAACGAGTTGAAGTTTTTATTGGTACCATTTTCAGACACATGTCATTTTTTGATTGCTTTTTATTTTGATTTTTGGGAGATAGAATAAGCAAAAACCAGCAGTTCATGAAATTCTTTTGGTGGGGGGCCTTTACACCGTTTCACGTGTGTAAAATTGGTAAGGCAATTTTATTCTCCGGCTCAGTACGATTACAGCGATACCTCATTTATATCATTTTTTTATGTTTTTGCATCACTTTATTCTGACAGCTATAACTGATGCTGCATCATGGCTTGTTTTTTGCAGGACAAGATGACATTTTTAGCGGTGCCATGGTTATTTATATCTGTCTTTTTGATCACGTGCTGTTCCACTTTTTGTTCAGCGGTATGATGATAAAGCATTATTTTTTGCCATTTTTCTTTAATGGTGTTCAAAAAAGGGGTTAACTAGTGGGACAGTTTTATAGATCGGGTCATTATGGATGCGGTGATACCAAATATGTGTACTTTTGTTGTTTAGATTTTGTTGTGTGCACTTTCTGCACACTGATCTGTGAGAATTCCTGACATGCACTGCAAATGACAGGAAGTTTCACAGCTCTGTAGACCCGGGTCTCCATAGCAGCGATCGGCACCCTGTGGCGTGCTGTATGGTCTCTGATCCAAAGGCAGAGGGACTGTCAGCCCTTGTGCCGGCTCCGGAACGCTGAGATCATGTTTGATCGCAGTCTTCCAGGTGTTAAAGTGCTGGGAGCGGGCTGTGACCACTCCTGGCACTTAGTGCCGGGTGTCAGCTGTAAGAATCAGCTGACACCCGGCTGCACTCCCCCCGTGAGCGCGAAAGATCGCACATGACATGCACTGCAAATGACAGGAAGTTTCACAGCTCTGTAGACCCGGGTCTCCATAGCAGCGATCGGCACCCTGTGGCGTTCTGTATGGTCTCTGATCCAAAGGCAGAGGGACTGTCAGCCCTTGTGCCGGCTCCGGAACGCTGAGATCATGTTTGATCGCAGTCTTCCAGGTGTTAAAGTGCTGGGAGCGGGCTGTGACCACTCCTGGCACTTAGTGCCGGGTGTCAGCTGTAAGAATCAGCTGACACCCGGCTGCACTCCCCCCGTGAGCGCGAAAGATCGCACATGACGTACTATCTCATCCATGGTCATAGGGGCAGAAAGTAGTTAAAGAAAGGCAGCAACTACTTAGGCTATATTAATAGCCTCTGTACCAATACTACTGAAAGGTTTGAACGGTAGAGATTATTGCTAATAAAATGAATTTAAGTTTATGCTACATATAGAAAATAAACACAATATTTCATATTTTTTTCAATTATTAAAAAAAAGATTTTATGCCACTCGGGTTCAAATGTGACAGTGGATTAGAATATGTTGTATAGATTTGCTTTATTTAGTGGAACTTCTTTTATTGCTTATTATACTCACAAAATTGTAAAAAACCCTTTGATGGCCTTTAGTAGTTCCTTTATTAATTTTCCCACTGAGTATTTTCTCCCATGTGGACTCAACTTGTTGTTTCCTTCAAGTATTGGCCCACAAGGTAAATTTTGATCAGGGTTTTACTCATAATTAAAGTGAACCTATCACCTCCTTTTTCGCATATAAGATGCGACCACCGCCATTAGGGGCTTATCTACAGCATTCTGTAATGCTGTAGATAAGCCCCTGATGTAACCTGAAAGATAACAAAAACAAGTTAGATTATACTCACCCAGGGGCGGTCCGGTGCGGTATTGGTCCAATGGGCGGCGCAGGTCCGAGTCCGGTGCCTCTCATCTGAATGCGATGACGTCCTCTTCCTTGCTTCTGTCGCGGCTCCTGCGCAGGCGTAATTCTCTGCCCTGTTGAGGACAGAGCAAAGAACTGCAGTGCACAGATGCCGGGAAAGGTCAAAGAGGCCCGGAGCCTGCACACTGCAGTACTTTACTCTGCTCTCAACAGGGCAAAGAATTACGCCTGCGCAGGAGCCGCGACAGAAGCAAGGAAGAGGACATCATCACATAAAGATGGGTGGTGCCAGACCTGGACCTGTGACGCCCATCAGACCGGACCACGCCCCGGGTGAGTATAATCTAACTTGTTTTTCTTCTCTTTCAAGTTACATTGGGGGCTTATCTACAGCATTATAGAATGCTGTAGATAAGCCCCTAATGGCGGTGGCCACATCTAATATTTGAAAAAGGAGGTGTCAGGTTCCCTTTAATGCAGAATCAATAAAAGTAATATAATGCCCAGCCCAATAATAGCTATAATCTAGCTAAAAGTGCACACAGGAATTCATATTTCCACCTATTGCTTGTAATGAGATTCAGATTTGATTACCAATCCTTTACCAAAGACTTCTATAGTCTTTTTATGAAATTTGTCTTTGTCCATGTTAGTGCTTATTGTACGTTTACATGTTAATTTGTTTGCTCCAGTTTAGCGTGTAAGCCCCAATGGGAACAATGAAGATGTCTGTAAAGCACTATGGAGTTAATGATGCTATATAAGCAAGTAAAATAAAGGAAAAAAATTGCTGCCGATTGACATGTGGGCAATTTGTAGAGTAATACAGTACAAGCTAAATAGACAAGATTTTAACAAATCTTAAAGAAGCACTTCTAATCTACGCTTTTATCCTTTTAATATACTAAAGTTATCATATTATATAGTACTGTGTACTTATAATTAGAGATGGGCAGACACCTGGATGTTCAGGTCCGGCGGGTTCGACTGAACAGTTATGAAAAGTTCGGGTTCGGGTACCGGAACAGTACCCTACCTCAAACCTAAACCCAGACCCCATTCACTTGAATGGGGGCCCCAAACAGCGATTGTTTGCCACGCTGTCATGTGCATGACAGTAAGGCAAACACCACTTCTGATCGTCGGTGAGTCATAACAGCCAGTCAGGGAGAAACGGTTCCCACACTATCAGAAGACAGCGTGAGCTCTCAGCTGTGATCGGAGGTATAAAGTTTCCTTCTGGTTACTGGTGTCAGCTGATGGGACTACAGCTCACATCATCTGAAATCTGCTGCCGCTAATAACAGTGAGAGCAGGAGTGGCTGATGGGTGTATTTATTAGCCGATCCTGCACTGTAAATAGATAATTAAAAAAAAATGGCATGGGTTCCCCTTTATTTTTGATAACCAGACAGGCAAAACTCATAGCTGGGGGCTGCAATCCTCAGCTGTCAGCTTCAACAAGGTTATGTTCAAGAATAGAGTTTTTTTTTTAATTATTTAAATAAAAAATGTAAAAAAATGGCATGGGGTCTCCCCTATTTTTGACAACCAGTCTTGCTAAAGCAGACAGCTGGGGAGCTGGTATTCTCAGGCTGGTAAGGGGCCATGGAAATTGGACCCCCAGTCTAAAAATAGCAGCATGCAGCTGCCCAGAAAAGGCACATCTATTAGATGCACCAAATCTGGCACTTTGCCTGACTCTTCCCACTTGCCCTGTAACGGTGTCAAGTGGGGTTTATATTTGTGGGGCTGATTTGCATTGTCAAGTGACTTCAAGCCCACTGCTTAGTAATGGAGAGGCGTCTATGAGATGCCTATCCATTACTAATCCTACAGATATATGGTAAAGACACAGCAAGAATAAAGTCTTGTATTAGAAATAAAGCAAAACACACTTTTACTTTTTATTTAAAAATAACAAACACAGTTATACTCACCTAACGCCTATTCCACCGAAGCCCTCATTCTCGTGTAATAAAAAAAAACAACAACCATATCCCTCACCTGTCCGTTGTTCTATCACATGCCATAATTCATGTCTGGGGGAAAAACAAGTTTCAACCTGAACGGTGAAAAGATGCTACCGTCCAGGCTGAGAACCACTGGTGACTGAGCAGTGACAGGCGGTGACGTCATCGAGGTTACCTCCGGTCACTGAGAGTTTCACGGAGCTAGCGAGGATCTCATCGAGGTCACGGCAGTTCAGTCCGGCTTGGAAAGCAGCCTCAGTTACCGTAGGTAACCTCGATGACGTCACCGCCAGTCACTGAGGCTGTATTGTGAAAAATGGGGGGACCCCGCTCCATTTTATTTAAATATTTATTTTAATAATTACAAAATACGGAGTGGGACCCCTCAATTCTTGATAACCAGCCTTGTTGAAGCTGACAGCTGATGGTTGCATCCCCCACCTGAGAGTTTTGCCTGGCAGGTAATCAAAAATGCAGGGAACTCACGTCATTTTTTTTAAAATTATTTATTTACAGTGCAGGAGCTGGCTAATGAATACACCCATCAGCTGCTCCTGCTCTCACTGTTATTAGCAGCAGCAGGTGTCTGATGATGGGAGCTGTAGTCCCATCAGCTGACACTAGTGACCGGAGGTAAACTTTATACCTCCGATCACAGCTGAGCATTCTCTGAATGGTGGGGATGATTTCACTGCCAATCAGAAGCTGTGTTTGCCGCTCGGTGCCACCCAAACACCTGGTGTTCGAGCAGTCGAACCCGAACAGTATCACGGCCTTCCTTTTGAAGTCCGTGTTCAGTGTCCATGCCCGAACAAGGGCTCGCAATCCTCAATGTCGGTAGCACATTTTCTGTCCCTGTGTTCAACTTCCACAATGTTCACCCAGTGTGCTGTCAGGGAAATGTAGCATCCCTGGCCACAAGCACTTGTCCACATGTCCACAATTAAGTGGATCTTCCCAGTAACAGATTTGGTCAGGGAACGGCTGATATTATGTGCTTGTGCAAAGTGGGGATGGCACACTAGCAGAAATAGTGGCGGCTGGGTATGCAGTACCAAGGGATGGCCACCACAATGAGGTTTCAAAATGCTTCCGTCTCCAGAAGCCTAAATTGCAACATTTCTAGAGCAAGCAGTCTGGAAATGTCATTTTTTATTGTGGCCTGTGGGTGAGTTGCTGCGTATTTATGCTTGCGTTCCAAGGACTGGGGTAGGGACAACTGAATGTTGGCAGGACAAAGATGTGCCACCACCTCGCCTTCCACTTCTGCACCCTGGTCCTCCTCCAAAATCACTTGTTGGAAATTGTGTCATCTTCATCCACCTCTAGCGACAGCAATTGCATTTTCACACCATCGCTTTCTTGTGAGCGTAGCTGCTCAAATATTTGGGCATCGCTACATACGATCTCCTCATGTCCTGCTTTAAACGGACAGGATGAGAGGCCAGAATCTATAAATGGAAATGTGAACAGCTCTTGGAGTGTCCAAATGTGGGATCACTTGTCTCCGGGCACTCAGCATTGTGGGAGGAAGGAGGATCAGAGTGAGGATTATGTGGTCCAGAATCACGGCTACTGAAACTGGTCTGTGTGGACAACAGGGTGGTGCTGGCAAAGTGATTGGAAGCATCATCTAATATAAATCCAACAACCTATTCCTTTTCACACTGGTCTGGCTTCAAGAGCAATGTTACGAACCCCCTACAAAGTGGGATAGGAAGTTATGTCGATATGATGCGCGTGCTTGTTGTGTTTCCACCGCAGGTACAGTTTGACCTTTGCCACGGCCTCGGCCTCTGAGCTCACCATCAGCATCATGGGCACTTACCTGTCCATTTTCACGTGCCTTGCCGATTTTAAATTACTTATGATATATCCCTGTTGAGAAAACTTTGCAGGATTGTTATCGCAGGAAAATTTACCCATCTCAGAAGGACTTGTTACAGTACAGTAGCCATATAGCGATGCTATTTCGAACCAACCACGTCTGACATTTTTATTTTGATGCACAACTGGCACAGTAAAAATGGCTTTTAATATTTCCCTGCTGAAAACAATTTGCAGGATTTCTGTCGCAGGAAAATGTGCCCACCTACTATGAACTTCTTACACTGCAGGAGCAATATAGCGATGCTATTGCTAACCAACTAAATCTGTCTGTATGCTTTTGACACACAGTTGGTGAACTATAAATGGCGTATATTTCCCTGATGAAAAAAATTAGCAGCATTTCTAGTGCAGGAAAATTTGCTTATCTCACATGGATTTGTAACAGTGCAGGGGCAATATAGCAATGCTATTTCTAACCAACCAACTCTGTGTTTTTTATTTTGATAACCAACCAAGTCTGGCTGTATGCTTTGATGCTCAACTGGAGCAGTATATATATATATATGATATATATATATATATATATATCATATAATATTTCCCTGCTGGAAAAACTTTGCAGAACTACTAACAGGAAAATTGCCCACCTCTGATGGACTGGTTACAGTGCAGAAGCAATGCAGTGATGCTATTGCTAACCAACCAAGTCTGCCTGTATGCTTTTGATGCACATCTGGGGCATTTTAAATGGCGTATTATATTTCCGTGATGAAAAAAAATGTGTTGGATTAAGAGCAAAAAGAATGTTATTAGCCCTTGTAAGGTTTCACTCACTCGGCTGCTTCAGAGGTAACCAGGAGACACGTTTCTTATCCAAAAAATCATCAGGTTTATTACATCATAAACCTCACAGTCACATGCAATACAAATCTTCAGTACTTCAGCTCCTGCCTGGAGTCTCACTCCTCATAGACACAGAGACCTCTCTGTAATATCCCGCCGGGACACATGGTAGTCTGTCCTCACTGGTAGACTCCCACACTCTCTTCAGACACAGAGACCTCTCTGTAATGTCCCGCCTTGGACACATGGTAGTCTGTTCACACTCACAGACTCCCACAACACTCTCTTGACACAGAGTCCTTTCTGTAAAGTCCCATCTGGACACATGGAAGTCTGTCCACCCTGGCAGACTCCCACAACACTCTTCAGGTGCCAAGCACACTTCGTTACATAGCTGTAACCCCACCCACAGATGAGGTCAGGATCACATGGTTAGGTCACCTGGTCATGACCTCATCACAGGTCCTTTACCACAACACAAACCATGCTTCCATGCATATCTCGAGGAGCATACACAGTGCCCCCTAGCTGCATCAGGGGTCACTACACCACATACCTCCCCCCTCTGTTCAAACTTGTGGGGTTGAACACTTGTTACCCGACCAGAGATCCTTCTCGGTCGTCTCTGCCAGTCAAACCGTCTGGCTAAGTCGGGCCCTCTGTCAGACCACCCGCCTCCCCAGCGGTCAGTACGGCGTCGCAATTCCCCTGCGCCCATACGTCCTGTCTGGTCTGAGTCCTTTTCAGCTCGTCCACCACAGGTTCTCCTGCTTAGGTCACTCATCACTGAGCAACTGAGACATCACTATTTCTACCTCTTCCATCAGGCGCTCTTCGCCTCTCAACACTACGGATTGAAGGTGGCGGCCATCTTCTTTCCATTTCCTGCAGTTCTTTGTTGACCTGCTCCCTCTCCAGTCGTAGCTGCTCTACTTCTCTCAAGTATGACACACGATACTCCAGGAGCATCCGGATATTCCCAAGGCTCTCCCTGGATCCGACAACGAGGAATGGAACCATCCCATCTTCACCCCTGCCCTGGACTTCGTCATCAGCCGGAATCCTGACTCTCGTCACACCGGACTTATTCACCATCTCCTGCATCACTTTCCCAAGTCTTCCGATGACTTTCTTCACCAGACCTCTGGGCACTTGAATAATGTCTTCCACCAATCCAAGCCGACTTTGAGCCTTTCTTGCTTGCTCCAAACGTCGAGCGGCTTCTTTATTCCTCCACATGATCATCTGTTTCGTTCGGAGGCATTGTAGATGCATGTCTCTCAGGACAGCCACTCGCTTCAGGGTGACTTCCTTAGTCGACAGTATGACTAATAGTGTTGAGCATTCCGATACCGCAAGTATCGGGTATCGGCCGATATTCGCTGTATCGGAATTCCGATACTTAGTTCCGATATTTTTCCTATATCGTATACCGGAATCGGAAGTTCCCATAATTCTTTGAGAGGCAGTGTGATTTTAGTCAGCCAATGAGGAATCCTACGAAGTGTGGGAACATCCTGCAATGCTGCGGTCATCTTAACTAATGGCATGGCTGTGATTGGCTGCTGAAATGATGTCAGAATGCACTATAAAAGGCGCCGCCGCCATTTTAGCGTCACTGTGCTGTGAACTCAGTTAGGGACAGAACGCTGCTCTGCTGACTCAGAGGGACAGTTAGAGATTGCGATTTTGTGTACTTTGCTTTAGGCAGGCTAGTTTACCAACCGCTGTGTAAAGCTTCCTTTTGCCTTGCAGTGTTGTTTTAACAGCTCTGTGCAAGGTGTGTGTGTGAGAGTGCAGGTGACGCTGCAGTTTGCTCTGCATCCAACGCTGTCTGTAGGCATCTGCACGTGTCACTCACAGACTCTTTTTTTTTTCTTTAGTGTAATTCTAGCTGCTCCATTCAATAGAAATTATAGTGTGACGCTCTTCCATCCGTATACAATACATTGGTTGCAAACACTATAGAAGTACAGAAAGGAGCCTTTCACAGATAGTGAACAGTTGTGTTTCAGTGTTCACTGCAGTCTGTGAGGTATATTTTTTTTTTTTTAAATGCAGATCACGCTCCAGTTACTTCTTCAACTAATGCTGCGTGTACTCTGCTGAGCGTGTGTCACTGCCTCATCCTTGTCATTTTTCTAAAATTGTTGCTGCTCCATTCTATTGAAAAAAACTAAAATCTATGAGTGTGACGTGCTTCCATCCTGATACAATACATTGCTTGCAAACACTATAGAAGTACACAAAGGAGCCTTTCACAGATAGTGAACAGTTGTGTTTCAGTGTTCACTGCAGTCTGTGAGTTTTTTTTTTTTTTTTTGAGTGCAGATCACGCTCCAGTTACTTCTTCAACTAATGCTGCTTGTACTCTGCTGAGTGTCTGTCACTGGCTCATCCTTGTCATTTTTCTAAAATTGGTGCTGCTTTATTCTATTTTAAATTTACTAAAATCTATTAGTGTGACGCTCTTCCATCAAAATACAATACATTGCTTGCAAACATAATAGAAGTCCACAAAAAGGCCTTTCACAGCAAGTGAACAGTTGTGTTCAGTGTTCACTCTAGTCTGAGGTTTAAATTTTTGGTAGGAGTGTAGATCCCGCTCCACTTCCTTCAACCACCGCTGCGTGTACTCTGCTGAGTGTCTGTCACTGGCTCATCCTTGTCATTTTTCTAAAATTGGTGCTGCTTTATTCTATTTTAAATTTACTAAAATCTATTAGTGTGACGCTCTTCCATCAAAATACAATACATTGCTTGCAAACATAATAGAAGTCCACAAAAAGGCCTTTCACAGCAAGTGAACAGTTGTGTTCACTGTTCACTCTAGTCTGAGGTTTAAATTTTTGGTAGGAGTGTAGATCCCGCTCCACTTCCTTCAACCACCGCTGCGTGTACTCTGCTGAGTGTCTGTCACTGGCTCATCCTTGTCATTTTTCTAAAATTGGTGCTGCTTTATTCTATTTTAAATTTACTAAAATCTATTAGTGTGACGCTCTTCCATCAAAATACAATACATTGCTTGCAAACATAATAGAAGTCCACAAAAAGGCCTTTCACAGCAAGTGAACAGTTGTGTTCAGTGTTCACTCTAGTCTGAGGTTTAAATTTTTGGTAGGAGTGTAGATCCCGCTCCACTTCCTTCAACCACCGCTGCGTGTACTCTGCTGAGTGTCTGTCACTGGCTCATCCTTGTCATTTTTCTAAAATTGGTGCTGCTTTATTCTATTTTAAATTTACTAAAATCTATTGGTGTGACGCTCTTCCATCAAAATACAATACATTGCTTGCAAACATAATAGAAGTCCACAAAAAGGCCTTTCACAGCAAGTGAACAGTTGTGTTCAGTGTTCACTCTAGTCTGAGGTTTAAATTTTTGGTAGGAGTGTAGATCCCGCTCCACTTCCTTCAACCACCGCTGCGTGTACTCTGCTGAGTGTCTGTCACTGGCTCATCCTTGTCATTTTTCTAAAATTGGTGCTGCTTTATTCTATTTTAAATTTACTAAAATCTATTAGTGTGACGCTCTTCCATCAAAATACAATACATTGCTTGCAAACATAATAGAAGTCCACAAAAAGGCCTTTCACAGCAAGTGAATAGTTGTGTTCAGTGTTCACTCTAGTCTGAGGTTTAAATTTTTGGTAGGAGTGTAGATCCCGCTCCACTTACTTCAACCACCACTGCGTGTACTCTGCTGAGTGTCTGTCACTGGCTCATCCTTGTCATTTTTCTAAAATTGGTGCTGCTACATTCAATTTCAAATAATTCAAATCTATTAGTGTGACATGCTTCCATCCGTATCCAATACATTGGTTGCAAAGAATATAGAATTACACAAAGAGGACTTTCACAGCTATTGAACAGTTGTGTGAAGTGTTCACTGTAGTCTGAGGTTTTCAGGTATTATTATATTTACTTGTATGCTTTTATTTAAAAGCCAAGAACAACGAAGGCAAGCATTTGCACTGCAGCTGTTGTCAAAGTTCAACCCACATTATGCACTTCCAACATTGCAGCTTTTGAGGCATGATGTGAGTTTGATTTGCCTAAGTTATGGAGTGACAAAATGGCTCAGGGAACAAAACATAGAGATTTTGGGTCCATGGGCTGGAAACTCCCCAGATCTTAATCCAACCCTCCAAGAGCAGTTTGGCGATCAACAATGCCTTTTCCAGCATGATGGAGCACCTTGCCATAAAGCAAAGGTGATAACTAAATGGCTCAGGGAACAAAACAGAGATTTTGGGTCCATGGCCTGGAAACTCCCCAGATCTTAATCCCATTGAGAACTTGTGGTCAATCATCAAGAGACGGGTGGACAAACAAAAACTTAAAAATTCTGACAAAATGAAAGCATTGATTGTGCAAGAATGGACTGCTATCAGCCAGGATTTGGTCCAGAAGTTGATTGACAGCACGCCAGGGAGAATTGCAGAGGTCCTGAAGAAGAAGGGTCAACACTGCAAAATTAGACTTGCTGCATTAACTCATTCTAACTGTCAATATAAGCTTTTGTTACTCATATGTTTGCAATTATATTTCTGTCTGTGATAAAAATATCTGTCAAACACACATAAAAACCAGAGGGCAGCAGATCATGTGAAAATATCATATTTGTGTCATTATCAAAACTTTTGGCCATGACTGTACAATTCAGGTGGTAGAAAGATGAACATAACAGGATACATGTATAACGTTGCCAACCAGTTATTTAATCGGAAACAGGACAGGCAAATTCATGCGTGATCCATGCCTTGTTCATTTTCAGCAAAGTAAGCCGGTCTATATTATCGGAGGATAGTCGCATGCGACGGTCTGTTAGTACACCACCTGAAGCACAAAAGACGCGCTCCGATAATACACTGCCAGCAGGGCAAGCCAGCACCTCCAATGCATACTGGCTAAGCTCTGGCCATGTATCCAGCTTAGAGACTCAAAACTTGAATGGGGAAGAGCCATCTGGGAGTACACTGAGTGGGCAAGACATGTCGTCTGTCACCATCTTACGGAAACGTTGCCTCCTGCTGACTGGAGCCGTCTCGGATGGTGTAGACATTGGTGGCGCTGCCACAAAACTTCACCACATTTGGAACATACTGGTCTTGCCCTGTGCAGAGGCGCTGCTTGTGCTCCCTCTTGTTGCAGAGCTGTCTCCACTGCCTCGACGCACAGAGCTGCTTTGTAAAGCAGTAGCAGCAGCAGTGGTCTCGGCTGGAATGGAGAACATTATGGATTCCGACAAGCTTACAACCTGCAATGATCCTCAGTGTACTCAACCATCGTACGACCAGCTCTACCCTTTCCTATTGCATTCTCACCCATCCCTGCAGACTGTGAGCCCTCGCGGGCAGGGTCCTCTCTCCTTCTGTACTTGTGTGTCCCTTGTCCAGCACATCTTTATTGTACCTGTCTATATTTTTCCCTTGTCATATGTAAAGCGCCATGGAATAAATGGCGCTATATAAATGTATAATAATAATAATAATTGCAGCAGTGTGTCTTGTTACTCCCGCATTTTACGCTCCCGGTTCAACGGTCTGATGAGGCTTTGAAAGTTGTCCCGGTAGCGAGGGTCTAGGAGGGTGTACACCCAATAATCAGACGTGGTGTGAATGTGTTCAATGCGGCGGTCGTTTCTCAGGCACTGCAGCATGAAATCAACCATGTGCTGCAGACTCCCAACTGGCCAAGAAACGGTGTCCCCTGCAAGAGGCGTCATCTCTGCCTGCTGTGCATCACCCCACCCTTGGTCTACATACTGACTAGAGCGTTGTCTACCTCCCTCTGGAGCGATGTCTTCCTCCTCCATTGACTCCTCCTCATCCTCCTCACAAAGTCCTTCAAATACATAAAAATTTACAAAATTTAAAACTCATAAAATTTAAAAACATTGTATCATAATTCTGTAACATCACTTTATGGAAACACAATAGCATTACAAAAGGATAGACAAAAACTGTACATTATGTGCTTTGTAAATACATTAAAAGTTTGGAATGGTTATGAAAATATAGACAGCGACTCTGGAGGTTCAATTGTTGATACAGCATGGTACTTTGAAAGTCCTCCAGCCCTTTGTGAGGAACCACGTTGCGCTGACTGTCCAGAAGGTGATGGAATTTGTGACTCCTCATCCTCCACCTCTTCCAAAACCTCATGCCTTAGTGCTTGCAGTGTTTTTTGAAGCAGGCAGATAAGGGGGACAGTCAGGCTGACTAGTGCATCATCTGCACTCGCCATCCGCGTTGACTCATCAAACGCACGCAAAACGTGGCAGATGTCCTTCATAGAGTCCTTCGCCACTCATTACACTGGCTGCCCATTCATTATAGGATCCAATTCTAATTACTGGTTCTCACCAACAAAGCTCTCCACAGTGCAGCACCCCCCTACATCTCCTCCCTCATTTCTATCTATTGGCCTAACCGACTGCTGCGCTCTGCAAACGACTTTCGACTAACCTCTGCACTAATACGTACCTCCCACTCCCGACTCCAAGACTTCTCCCGTGCTACGCCAATCCTCTGGAATGCTGTACCCCAACAAATTAAGACTATCCACAATTTGCATGGTTTCAGGCGCTCCCTCAAAACACATTTGTTCAGAGCGGCCTATCACATTCACTAATCAAAGTCATTCTATGTATTCTGTGTAAGTGTGTATGTGTGTGTGTGTCTCTAGCCCATTCACTATCTCCATCCCTCACTCCCTTAAGATGGCTGGACCATCATTGTAAATGCACCATTGTATATAAACACCTATACTTTGTATCTCCCCCACCTTATTGTACATTGTAAGCTTTCACGAGCAGGGGCGACTTATTTAGCTTAAATTATTGTATTGTTAACGTTGTTACTTATGACTTGTGTTCTTAAACTGCAAAACTGTAAAGTGATGCGTAATATGATGGCGCTATATAAATTAATATTATTATTATTAGGATTCCTCTGAGCTGCTCCCACCACCTTCCTGTTCCTCATGCCATGTTGGGTCTTGGACCTCATCATCTCCACTATCCTCTTCCAACAACTGCTGCTGTTGGGTGGTCTGGCCAGCACCATGCTCAACAGAAACTGGCACCTGAGTCTCATCATCATCAGATGCGTTCTGCGGTGTGCTGACCATCGGCACTCTCTCACCCGCCTCTTCAGATTCAGAGAGACACAGCTGTTGCGCATCACTGCATACTCCCTCTTCTTCACATTACAGAATGCTGCTTGGCTGGGCCCCTGTTTGCAAGCCAATAGATTCTGAGAACAGAAGCAGACACTCAGCTGGCTCCTGTACAGAACTCGCTGACTGCCTGGGCAATTTGCCAGGCGGTGAAGAGACAGATGGTTGCTCAACAGTGCTGTGGTCCTGAGAGGAGGTGGAAGCAATTGAAGTCGATGCATTGGCTGCCATCCAACCAACAACGGCTTCAATTTGTTCTTCCCGCAGCAGGGGGTACTCCGAGCTCCTACAAAAGTGCGCATAAAGGAACGCTCACGGGGAAAACTGGTGGATGCTGTGTCACAGGGGGCCGCAGCAGCCACAGAATCCCCACGTCCTCTCCCTGAAGAAACTCCACGGCCACGACCACGTGCCTTACTCCCTGCCTTCTTCATCTTGGTAGATTGATAAAGAAAGTCTGAAAAGTTATAAGGCCTAAGTGTGGTTATTCCGCAGAGACTGCAGTGAACACTGCACACAACTGTTCAGTAGGTGTGAAAGGCCCCTTTGTGTACTTCTATAGTGTTTGCAACCAATGTATTGTATACGGATGGAAGCGCGTCACACTAATAGATTTTATTTATTTGTAATAGAATGGAGCAGCAACAATTAGAGAAAAATTTCAAGGATGTGCCAGTGACACACGCTCAGCAGACTACAACCAGCAGTGGTTGAAGAACTAACTGGAGCGTGATCTGCACTCCAAAAAGGAAAACCTCAGACTACAGTGAACACTGCACACAACTGTTCACTACCCAACGCGTCTCAGCAGGAAGGCAGTCTGTGCGTCAAAACAAAGGCGCAAGCATACATCCACGTACCCTGTTTATAAAGCTATATAAAAAAAATTATGTAGTAGTGACGCACACTTTATTGAGGTACAGTATTACATCGCCATTCACCATCTGTGGCTATGCAGTCTCATCTATATATACCTTATCTATCCGTTGTCATGCTTGCAAGTCGACAGTCAGGCATAAATAGCAATTTTCACTATGCACTATGCACTTTTTAACGGTTATGTTTGTTAATAAAAATGATTATTGCCACATATTATGAGTATTACATGATGGAAATTGTATAATTTTGTATAAACTGTTTAGTGACATTATTCAGCAAATGGAACATTTTAGTAATGTCACAGATAACTTGTAATGCTGATGATGTTTTGAAGTCAGACATTCATTGTCTATACAATAAAAATGGTGTACATACTGTTACTTATCCATCATTAATGGATTCAGATATGTACTTGTATGCTTTTATGTACAACCGTATAGCAGATTCCTTAATTAATTTATTTTGTGGTTTGCATTGCTGTTCAACATGTTAATGTATGTGTTTATGTTTGTCAATTCTTTATTTATCTAGATATTAGTTTAAATGAAATCATCATCTTATGGTAGTAAAGGTTATCTTTCTCTTGTTTGAAGTATAGACATTTAAAATTGACAGGTAACAAGGAAATTACTTGATCTAGTATTTAAACATCCTCCTTGACCCTGGGCTCCAACACCGCCAGTTGTTGCCTGTAAGTGCTGTTAGCACAGTCAACACTTGCTCCTGTGTTACTGGGGTTCAGTAATGTCAGCTGTTCCCCTGCTGTGTGAACGGCAAAAAGTCCTGCTGCCTCCACCCTGTTCTCTTCTCATCCCTGGGCTTCAACACCGCCAGTTGTTGCTCGAAAGTGCTGTTAGCACAGTCAACACTTGCTCCTGTGTTACTGGGGTTCAGTAATGTCAGCTGTTCCCCTGCTGTGTGAACGGCAAAAAGTCCTGCTGCCTCCAACCGGTTCTCTTCTCATCCCTGGGCTCCAACACCGACAGTTGTTGCTCGGAAGTGTCATTGGCACGGGTACTCACTCCTGCCCAGACTGGTTACAGCACGCCATCTGTTTCCTGTCAGTGTAAACGTCACTTAGCCTCCAATAAGTTGTCCTGTCGTGTTGCGGTCGGGTTAGCCAACTCTATGGTGCCTGGAGTTTAGGTGCTTCCTATGTGTGCTGCGGGATATGCAAATAAAGGCTGTTTCCGTTGTGACAATAGGACAATCACTCACTGTAGTACTGTGGGATTCGGTAACTGCGGCCGGCTCGCGGCCTGTCAACTTAAATTTCCATGGGTACCTTCTGCTACCCTTCCGGGTTCCAGTACCGTCAGCGGGTTCTCCGCAGTGCCTTTGGCCTAGGTGCCTCCATCTCTGTATCCGAGTTCCCGCAACGTCTGCTGGTCCTTGGTAGTGCTTTGGAGCACAGATACCTCCTGCTTAGTAACCGTGTCCCAGTAACGTCAGCTGGTCCTCGGTTGTGCCATTGGCTCTTTTCCTTCTGCTGCCCCTCCGGGTTCCAGCACAGTCAGCTGGTCCTCGTTACTTGCATTGGCTCTTGTACCTTCTGCTACCCGTCCGGGTTCCAGTACCGTCAACTGGTTCTCCGCAGTGCCTTTGGCCTAGGTGCCTCCATCTCGGTATCCGAGTTCCAGCAACGTCTGCTGGTCCTTGGTAGTGCTTTGGAGCACAGGTACCTCCTGCTTAGTAACCGTGTCCCAGTAACGTCAGCTGGTCCTCGGTTGTGCCATTGGCTCTTTTCCTTCTGCTGCCCCTCCGGGTTCCAGTACAGTCAGCTGGTCCTCGTTACTTGCATTGGCTCTTGTACCTTCTGCTACATTTACAAATTTAAGATTTTTTAAATGTTTTTTTGGGTAATCACTCTGGATCTCCAACAATGAAGACGACGACCCTGATGACCACCCCGAAGAAGATGAGGACCACAAGGACGACGAGCATCAAGCCAACCAGCCTAAACACCATCACAAAGAAGAAATAAAAGATTACCCAACAGGACTAAGAACGTTAAGACAAACTACAAGATACAGAACAAGAGACTGAAGAACAATAAGCAGAAGATCAAAAAGCAGAAGAACATGAAGTATAAGACCAAAATGAAGAGCAAAATATATGCTCTAAATTATAAGCAGAAGAAGACTAAGCAGTGTATGGGGGTGAGTCCGTTCCTCCTCGTGGTGCCCCTGGACAATGCCTGCTGCTGCAGGCTAAACTGAACACGGACAAATACTGTTGTAATTTAAATCTTTTGTGACAGCAAGAACGGAAGGATGAAAAATTCATACTTTGACAGATTACAAGTACAGGAATCTCTGTCACAAATAAGAATATGATGAAGAAGATGAAGTACAATATGAAGAAGAATAATAGTTTCATAAGAAGAATATGAGTAATGTTAACAAAAAGATGAATAGCAAGAAGTTTAAGAAGAAGATAAAGAAGGTGAAGATGAAGAATAATTTGATGAAAAAGATGATGCTGCTGAAGATTATGAAGGAGAAAGTGTGTCAAAAGTTAAAAAGGTGAAGAGCATGGAAGTTGTGAAATATACATATTTGCCAAAATAGAAAAAACGTTAACAACATTGTCAATTTCTTCGTCAATCCGAACATCTTTAAAAAGAAAAATATTTATGCTATTCCATTTGATTGGGTTAAACATCTATGCCTTTAATGTTTCCTCAACCTTCCCCAATACATTCTACATTACTCTTTGTTGTTTTCCTTCATGTACAATTAACCAACAAGGCAAGAATATTTTGTTCCCATAGACTTACATTGGATTTCCGGTATCGGTATCGGGTATCGCCGATATTTTTTGGGTATCGGCAATACCATTCCGATTCCGATACTTTTGGATATCGGAAAGTATCGCTCAACTCTAATGACTAACTGTTTCATCTCTGGCACCCAGTTCACACTACATGCTTCTACCGCCTTTCTAAAGGCCTCATGCACTTCCTCACTGGCACACACTTCTCGCAGGTCTTCGGGTATCTCTATTACACACTTGAAACCCGACCCGTCACCTTCTTGGACAGACTGTTGGACCTCCTCGTCCTGAGCATTAGTACAGTTTTCCAAGACATCGCTTTCCCTTGTGTGCCCATCTGCATGGCACTTCCCTTGCTGGATTTCTTCTCCCATAGATTTCTGGAGCTGGGCACTAGTCTCCTCCTCTATCTTGAGCTCTCGGAGAACTCTATCTTGCTCTTCTGCCAAGCAGCGACACTCCTGCTGATGTTTCTCTTGTTCCTCTCTGAGCACCTCCGTCTCTTTCCATAAAGCCTTGTTCATACTCTTACACGCTGACAGATGATCTCTGAGCTTAGAGACTTCCTTCTCCAGCTCCTCCACTTTGTGCTCAATCATTTGTCTCAGGACCCTTTCTTGCTCGACTGTCTCTTTCACTGTTTCTTTAAACAGCTCTATCTCATGGTCCTGCTCTCTTTTAGCCAGCACATGTCGCACCATCACCTCTTTAATTACATTTTCGGCTGGGCACTCTTGCCTACACACACTCTGCCTCTCCAGAGTTCCGCCCGTTCCTGCATCCGCAGTTTCCACTGTCTCACGACTCTCGGTAACTTCAGAGAGCTCCAGCTTACTGCACTCACTTTCCCTTGCGGTCGAGTCACAGTCTGCATATTAGTCACTCCCACTCCCCATGTCATCCTGGAACAACACGTTCCCCCTTAGACAGGTCTTTGCCCCCTTTCCTGGAGCTATACCGTTTCTTACGGTCACACGTCTTGTCACGTCCAAGTCCCCGAGTTGGTCTGACCCACACTTTCTCCCGGTCACCTGGAACTCTGGACTATCGCTATTAGGTGTTACCTTCTTTTCACACATCACACGACAAGGAACCACTACAGCCACCTGCTGTGATAGGGCTCCCTCCTCTGAACAACAACACAATTTATCAACTTCCCATGCCTTTTCAAATAACGTGAAGTCCCGCTTTCTCTCATAGGGGTACACTAAATTCGGTGGTATACCAGCATAACACCCTTTTGGAATCTCCACCCACTTTTGGGCCACCATCCCCTTTTGGGTTGCCACCCCCTTTTGGGACTCCGCCCCCTTTGGGCCACCATCCCAAATTGGGTTACTGCCCCCTTTTGGGACTCCGTCCCCTTTTGGGCCACCATCCCAATTTGGGTTACCGCCCCCTTTTGGGCCACCATCCTAATTTGTGTTACCACCCCCTTTTGGGACTCCACCCCCTTTTGGGCAACTTTACTGATTTGGGCTACCACCCCCTTTTGAGACTCCACCCCCTTTCGGGCCACAATCCCAATTTGGGTTACCACCCCCTTTTGGGACTACGCCCCCTTTTGGGTAACCATCCTTGTTTTGGGTTGCCGCCCCCCTTTTGGGACTCCTCCCCTTTTAGGGACACCACCCATCACTGGGGTACACACCACGGCTCTTACAGGCCCCAGTCCACACAGTACCCTTAGACAGTGTCTTTTACTTAGGGCGTGTACTGGCCCTTTAAGAGTTTGTGTGCCTCGGTTCACACTGTCCTTTTTACCACACCAGCTCCTGCTGGTACTGCCACCGCTTCTGTTGCAGCCACCAACAACCAGCACCTCCAGATGCTACTCCTAAGCTGCTGTGGCTGTTACTGCAGCTCTGGCTGCTGCAGAACCTCTTACTGCAACAGTCACTGTAGCTCCTGCTACAAGTCTCTGCACGCTGCGCTGTCTTGCCGCTTGTCACCTTCGTGACCCCACGAGTCACAGCCAGCCGCTTGTCACCTTCATGACTCCTCTGAGCCACAGCAAACACCTCACACGTGTTCCAGAAAAAAAAACAGTTTCTCACTGACCCGTCAGCACAACACAGACTCCTGTCTGTCACACTCTCGGCCACAGAGATTTCCGGACACCTCCTCTCTCATAGAGGCATCCCACAAAGGAAAAAACAGTTTCTCACTGACCCGTCAGTACAACACAGACTCCTGTCTGTTACCTGTTGATCACTCAGGTTTCCGGACACCTCCTTTTCATAGAGGCATCCCACAAGGACAAAAACAATCTCTCACTGACCCGTCAGTACACCACAGACTCCTGTCTGTTACCTGTTGACCACGCAGGTTTCCGGACACCTCCTCTTAGAGGCATCCAACAAAGGAAAAAAAAACAGTCTTTCACTAATTCTTCTCACTGATCCCGACCAGCATAACACGGTTGTCAAGACCGTCACCTGTTGGCGTCAGCCACACAGGTTCCTGGAGACCTCAGCCTCAGAGGTATCCAGCAAACACAAAAATAGTCTTTCTCTCACGAATAGTTCCCTCTGGTCCCGACCAGCATAACACGGTTTTCAAGACCGTTACCTGTTGGCGTCAACCACACAGGTTCCTGGAGACCTCCTCCTCAGAGGTATCCTATCAGCATGCTTTTTCTCCATTTTCAATGACCCCGGTCAACATAACACAGACTCCTGTCTGTCACCACTGCTTAACAGCTTCTTCAGATACCTCATATCAGAGGCACCACATAAGCACAAACACAGTTTATTCGTGACCACTGGTCACACTCACGGTTTTCACAGACCGTCCGTTCCTCCTCTGGTTCCTGATTCCCAGTCCTGGAACATGTGCTCCTTGGGCCGCTGCCAGCATTCCATCCACCAATTGTAAGGTTTCACTCACTCGACTGCTTCAGAGGTAACCAGGAGACACGTTTCTTATCCAAAAAATCATCAGGTTTATTACATCATAAACCTCACAGTCACATGCAATACAAATCTTCAGTACTTCAGCTCCTGCCTGGAGCCTCACTCCTCATAGACACAGAGACCTCTCTGTAATGTCCCGCCGGGACACATGGCAGTCTGTTCACACTCACAGACTCCCACAACACTCTCTTGACACAAAGTCCTTTCTGTAAAGTCCCATCTGGACACATGGAAGTCTGTCCACCCTGGCAGACTCCCACAACACTCTTCAGGTGCCAAGCACACTTCGTTACATAGCTGTAACCCCACCCACAGATGAGGTCAGGATCACATGGTTAGGTCACCTGGTCATGACCTCATCACAGGTCCTTTACCACAACACAAACCATGCTTCCATGCATATATCGAGGAGCATACAGAGTGTCCCCTAGCTGCATCAGGGGTCACTACACCACACCCTGAAAACTTGAAGTGCTTTTGGTATGAGTTGCAGCAGAAAGGACGTGCAATTAACCCTATCCTGTCCTACACTATCCCTTCAGCACAATCTCTCCCTAAGTTCTGCCATCAGCAGTATGAATATTGATTATAATTATGTTGCAGTTGAAAGAAAAAATACACGTGTCTAATCCCTTCCTATACACAGATGCAACTCTGTCCCTAGTATAGCAGTGCAGCACTTCTCCTTACTATGCTTGTGTCCTTTGGTGCACTGTGGCAAGCATGGCATCATGGGTCTTATAAAGACCCAATGATGCTATGTGGCCAGCCATTCAGTAATGCCACAACCAAGATGGTTATGGCATTACAGTGACTGGCATGCAATGATTGCATGTTTATTGGCTGTCTAAGAAATGCCAAACATGTAGGGCGGGGACTCGAACTAGCATTCAAAAATACTCGCCGAGTAATGAGCATCTTGAGCACACTAATGCTCGAGCGAGTAATGAGCAGTGACGATCAAGCTCGCTCATCACTAGTTCTGAGGTCTCTCCAGATCTCAGCACATAATAAACATGAGATATAAAAAATATTTTAAGTGCTTTTACTCATCTTACCGCTCAACTCTCCAGCCATTCCTCTCCTCAATGTCCCCCATCCGGTCCTTGCTGTATCTTCAGATTGTTGCAACTCGTACTGAAATTCATGGACCAATATCTGAAACTACAGCTTTGATGTGGCCCTACTTATGTGCGCAAGGTCATGGCGAATGCTTGCATTAAATCCTGATGAGTCTCACCAAAACTAGAAATGCCAACCTATCATAAGAAGGAAATTTCAGCATGAGTGATGGTGATGCAAAGATGTGGTGAGAACCTGACCAGTGACGTGGGGCCGGAGAGTTGAACGGTCAGGTGAGTATAAGGATATTTTTTTATTTTTTAACATCTTGATGACCATAAATGTTTCATAGGAATGGTAGCCAGCAGTTGCCATTTTGCTGAATCAGTTCTAAAGTGTATTCCAAAAAGTCTACATTTTGACAAATGCTGATTTTTGTACACTTTTAATGCAATTCACTTCAAATCAAATTTATTCACTCATCTCTACTCCTTATGTAATTTTACCCACATTGTTTCAACTTCCTCACAATCTTCCACCTCTATTACCTCTGTCACAAGCACTTTTAAATCACTCATAACACACAGGTATAATCCTCCTCCTTTTCTGTTTGCCATGTCTTTTGGGAGGTTTATAAAACTAGGAGGACTTAGAGATCAATCACATGAAACGTCCTACCATGTCACGGCAACACCAACTACATCATGCATGTGTTCCTCCAGTACCTAGGCCTCAACTCTCCTATTTTCCTGACTTGACTACCTTGTCAATATGCAATTTTTGAATATTCACGTTAGGTTTCAATCTAGTTCCACATTTACTTTTAGAAATCCTAATTCCTGTATTGTTCTTTTTAATTTATATTTTGCTACACATAAATTGGAAATATGCCAGGAACAAATCTGTCAAAGCAGTGGAACTCTTTGGGCTATCTTAGGCTCCTTTCCCATTTTGTGACTAGAACCTTTCTAACCTTTATATGTGCTGCTGTCCACAGCGAAAGCTGTATAGAAGATTATGATTTAAGGATATAGATTTATAACCTAACTCAAAGAAGTTGTCCACTTCTTGTACAAATCCTTGTTATACCCCACACTTGACCCCAATAAAATAAAAAAGCTTATGCTCACCTTCCATTCCAGCACCGCTCCCGTGGTGTTGGCACTCACTCGCTCTTCCCGGGGCTCCTGTGCTTTTGTTGTAACACGTGAGTCCTGTGCCCAATCAGCACCAGCATCACTGTCTCCACCCTCTGTCAAATTGAACATGAAAAGGGAGTCAGAGATCAGCTGCAGCTCCGACTTCTTCAAGATCGATTCAACAAAAGACTGGGACAGTGGCGCCATCGCTGATATGGCACTGAGCTTATGTGTCACAACAAAAGCAAAGGAGCCCTGGGAGAGGGTGTGCCTACACCGAAAGAATGGCTCTGGCACGGGAGGTGAGTATAAGCTTTTACAGCATTAGTTCCAGACTAGTGCCAAAACAGTTTTGTGAGTGTAGCCTACTGTAAGTCTAAGTTTCCACAATGAGCTTTTGGTAAGTTTTGATGTTGCAGATTTTCTGCAGCATTTCTGGACCTATTAAGTTAAATAGCTTACAGTGCTCGTGTTTTTTAAAAAAAATAAGCAGTGTAAAAAAACGCACAAAAAACTCATTGTGGACCATAGCCTTAGTTTGCTCTTGGGGAAACCCCTTCAATGAAAAAATATTAATGGTGCAACTTTAGTTTTGGTGCCCTCATTCAAAAAAAATGTTGTAATACTTTTTCACTACAGTGGTCGGAGTCCACATAAACTCATTTTTAATGAACTATTCTCTTTCATGATTATAATTTATAAATTCATTACATTAGGGAGTCAGCAACTTTTTCATCTTAACAAGATATCCAGGATGTCCTTATTTTCAAACTGAGTTTGCACAACATTCGGCCAGCTTTTGAAGTACTGAACTACAGTGAAGTCAATTTTATAGAATCCTGCTGGACATGTCAAAAACACATAAAAAGTATGTATATACCTGTGAATCTTTTTTGATGTTCCGGGCAAGACTAGATTCATAGCACAATGCCATTAAAAACATGTGCCTTTCATTTGTGCCAACTTCCACCTTTCTTCCTTTGAAGATCTCATAATGAGACACCTGGGTATTGTCATCTATGTGATGTTAATTTCAAACTCACTGATTGGTGTCATTTTTTACAAAAATAGTTGATATAAAGATTTATCTGTACAAACTTATTTAGACATATTCTTATTTTAAGGTACAACAACTGCAGCTACTCTATCTTTCTTTCTTTCTTTCTTTCTTTTCTTTCTTTCTTTCTTTCTTTCTTTCTTTCTTTCTTTTCTTTCTTTCTTTCTTCCTATCCATACATATCTATCATGTAACATAAGTTAAGACTCCTTAATATTAGTGTTTTTATGTCATTTTAAGCTTATATTTTGATGAATTTTTAAAAATGTACATGTATTTTTTTGGACTTTTTTACTTTCAGTGTCCAAAAACATATCATAGGCGCTGTCTAGACCATTATTTTTGTTTCTATATTTAAACAGCATCTCTTTATCATCTATTTACTTTTCTTATAAATTGAAAGAAAATGGTCAAAGCATTCTGTATATGTAGAAAAACAATAAAAAATCTAGATAAAAATATAAAAAAATGCTATGAATTTGATCCTGTAAAAATCATATTCTTAATGAGCTGATATAAAATTATGCTGATATATTTTAGCATTAATTCAGATCAGATAGCAATAAGCAACATCCATCAAAGATTAATTGGCTCCGTGCTTTTCATTTATGATAGAAGCCACAGGCCCATTGGAAGATTGGAGGTGTAAGGGATGGCAACATTCAGTACCAGGCAGCTCTATAACATCACTTCATAGCACTCTCAGCTAGATGACAGTACAGTCATGGCCAAAAGTTTCGAGAATGTCACAAATATTATATTTTCACATGATCTGCTCAGCCCTCTGGTTTTTATGTGTGTGTTGACAGATGTTTTTATCACAGACAGAAATATAATTGCAAACATATGAGTAACAAAAGCTTATATTGACAGTTAGAATGAGTTAATGCAGCAAGTCAATATTTGCAGTGTTGACTCTTCTTCTTCAGGACCTCTGCAATTCTCCCTGGCATGCTCTCAATCAACTTCTGGACCAAATCCTGACTGATAGCAGTCCATTCTTGCACAATCAATGCTTTCATTTTGTCAGAATTTTTAGGTTTTTGTTTGTCCACCCGTCTCTTGATGATTGACCACAAGTTCTCAATGGGATTAAGATCTGGGGAGTTTCCAGGCCATGGACCCAAAATCTCTGTTTTGTTCCCTGAGCCATTTAGTTATCACCTTTGCTTTATGGCAAGGTGCTCCATCATGCTGGAAAAGGCATTGTTGATCGCCAAACTGCTCTTGGAGGGTTGGGAGAAGTTGCTCTTGGAGGACATTCTGGTACCATTCTTTATTCATGACTGTGTTTTTAGGCAAGACTGTGAGAGAGCCGATTCCCTTGGCTGAGAAGCAACCCCACACATGAATGGTTTCAGGATGCTTAACAGTTGGCATGAGACAAGACTGGTGGTAGCGCTCACTTTGTCTTCTCCGAATGAGGTGTTTTCCTGATGTCCCAAACAATCAAAAAGGGGATTCATCAGAGGAAATAACTTTACCCCAGTCCTCAGCAGTCCACTGCCTGTACCTTTTGCAGAATATCAGTCTGTCCATGATGTTTTTCCTGGAGAGAAGTGGCTTCTTTGCTGCCCTCCTTGAGACCAGGCCTTGCTCCAAGAGTCTCCGCCTCAAAGTGCGTGCAGATGCACTCACACCTGTCTGCTGCCATTCCTGAGCAAGCTCTGCGCTGCTGGTAGCCCGATCCTGCAGCTGAAACACTTTTAAGAGACGGTCCTGGCGCTTGCTGGTCTTTCTTGGGCGCCCTGGAGCCTTTTGGCAACAATGGAACCTCTCTCCTTGAAGTTCTTGATGATGCGATAGATTGTTGACTGAGGTGCAATCTTTCTAGCTGCGATACTCTTCCCTGTTAGGCCATTTTTTGCATTGCAATGATGACTGCACGTGTTTCTTTAGAGATAACCATGGTTAACAGAAGAGAAACAATGATGCCAAGCACCAGCCTCCTTTTAAAGTGTCCAGTGGTGTCATTCTTACTTAATCTTGACAGATTGATCTCCAGCCATGTCCTCATCAACACCCACACCTGTGTTAATGGAGCAATCACTGAAAAGAGGTTAGCTGGTCCTTTTAAGGCAGGGCTGCAATGATGTTGAAATGTGTTTTGGGGATAAAGTTCATTTTCTAGCCAAATATTGACTTTGCAAGTAATTGCTGTTAAGCTGATCACTCTTTATAACATTCTGGAGTATATGCAAATTGCCATTAGAAAAAGTGAAGCAGTAGACTTTGTAAAAATTAATATTTGTGTAATTCTCAAAACTTTTGGCCATGACTGTAGATGGACCAAGTTACTTCTTCTGTGAACAGGGAGTAGTGAGATACTCTGTGGAGGCACAAAGATGGCAGATTCACTATTTTTTTCCCACAAAGGGAACAAAATTATAATCTGGAGGAGTAGGGGGGCATTATTACTGTGCGCGGCACAAAGTTGGGGTACTATTACTTTGTAGGCAAATATTGATTGCTGTTACATCTAAACATTAAGTCTGTCATGGTAGTCATTGCAACAGGCCTAAACGGGGGTCAGCTTTATTTCTTCATTAGGCTGCTAGTCATTTGCCATAGCAAACTGACAAATCACTTCACCAAAGTGAAGAGCACAGCCTGGACCTTTCCATATCATCGCTTTGCTGGGTTTCAGGTCACTAGGTTGTGCAAATCTTCAAGTGCTCACTGGATTTAACTACTCACTGGATTTTTCATATCGCTGTAACTGTTCACTGAATGACCCCTCCCTGTGGCTTCATGTGAGTGGTTCTACGCTTGGTTAATTAGACTCCTTGGTCTGTGCAATTGATCTCATCTTACCTCTCTCATGCGTCTTAGATGTGGCTGTAAGCCAGTTCAGCTACCACCGCACATCTGACCTGACACAGGTGCAGGCAATGACTCTCCCACTGCACTCTCCTAAGGGGCTTTTTATATTTTATAACTGCGATACAGCTTGTTACATGACCTGGTGCCTCTTGCTTCTGCTTCCTACCTAGCAACACACACACTTTTTAGTTCCTGCCTGCTCTCTTTTTGTTGCCATTTTTATAATCTCCGGTCCCTAGATAGCAGTGTTTGTTTACCAAGGCTCCACCATGCATTCAGCTATATAAGTCTTTCACCTCCCTACAATACCATTACACAAGTGATAACTGATATCATTACACTTACCACATTGAGACATACTATTATCTAATGTAGAGTTGAGTTTGAAGACACGTCACTCCTTGTGTATGAAAAAAGGTGCTCAGATTTGGGATGCCAGACCCATAATACTAATAATGAAAAAGATAAATCCGGCACTCAATGTAGGTAATTTGAAAGAAAATTCCTTTATTACAATGTGCAATCCTCAAAATTTGTAACGTTTCGGTCAAACATCTGACCTTCTTCAGACTGAGGAAAAATATATCAAATAAATGGATCAAACAATATTCGTCTCTTTTAACAACAATTATGTAATTTATATGCACATAAGAAAACTGAAAATACAAAATTAAGTCAAATGTACCAAGTTTTAGCGTGCACTATATGGCGGTATTAAGTAATATACAACAAGTTATATCGCAGGTTCTAGTGTATGAGTAAACTCTTTGCCATTATGAGTCATAGAGGGTAAAAAAATAATAAAGTGGAAATAAACAGATTTACTGATGTTCAATTCCTATACATAGTCTTTAAAAATTGTTGCTATGTCTAGACAAAGTACTATGTAGAGATCATATGAACACATGGGAAAATAAACAGATGTAACATGTTTATTTTTTGCTTGGTGAACGCTGCACTTTCTAGCTATGGTATTGATAGCAATCTCCACATGTGTTTCTATTCACAGAAACTCACCTCTCAGTACATTTGCAATTTGGTAAGGTATCTGTCTCCCCTTTTTTTAGGAGCTACATAGCACATGTTACATCTGTTTATTTTCCCATGTGTTCATATGATCTCTACATAGTACTTTGTCTAGACATAGCAACAATTTTTAAAGACTATGTATAGGAATTGAACATCAGTAAATCTGTTTATTTCTACTTTATTATTTTTTTACCCTCTATGACTTATAATGGCAAAGAGTTTACTCATACACTAGAACCTGCGATATAACTTGTTGTATATTACTTAATACCGCCATATAGTGCACGCTAAAACTTGGTACATTTGACTTAATTTTGTATTTTCGGTTTTCTTATGTGCATATAAATTACATAATTGTTGTTAAAAGAGACGAATATTGTTTGATCCATTTATTTGATATATTTTTCCTCAGTCTGAAGAAGGTCAGATGTTTGACCGAAACGTTACAAATTTTGAGGATTGCACATTGTAATAAAGGAATTTTCTTTCAAATTACCTACATTGAGTGCCGGATTTATCTTTTTCATTATTATTATCTAATGTAAACCAGGTAATCTGATAGTAATCGTTCACTTTTCCTTTTCTTCTCGATCAGCACAGACTGCAAATAAGACTTCTTTCCCCAATGACTTGTCTCTGCAGAATGTAACTAGAATAATTTATGGCTTGTCTCTTTTCTAGAGACCTCCCCACATTTTTAACCATCATAGTCTAACAGCCATCAATATTTTACAACACAGCAATAGTACCCCACCTTTGTACCGCACACAGTAATAATGCCTACTCTAATCCTCCAGATTTCAATTTTGCGGACCAAGTGGAGATGGAGGAAGACATGAGACAAGGAGATACTACCCAGCCAAGCCTCATGTCATCTGCTCAGCGCAGATTGGGTAACAGTGAGGAGCTGGAGGCTGAGGAAAAGGAGGAGGAATAGGACCTGGTCGCTAGTACAACAGAGGCTAGTACCCACACAAGCTTCATCCTGTTTCTCCAACATGGATTGGTTGAGGAATTAAGAGAGGAGGAAGATACTTTGTCTGACTTTATGTACTTGTCTTTCCCATGACCCTCTTTTTAAGTTCATCTTGGCCAAACAAGAGTACTGATTGTTGAACATGCTAGACCTACGCTACAAGTAGAACCTTGCTTCTCTCCTTTCTGAGGTAGAGAGGTCTAATAAAATGGTGCTGTACCAGAAGGTCATTATGGAAACTGTGTTGAAAAAAAATCCTATCATACTATGCAAGCAGCAGGGGCAAGCTTCCTTGCCGGACCAAGGAGGAGAGGCGAGGGAGACACACACTAGGCTCAGCAGAGGCAGAGGTACACTGTAAAAGGCCTGTGACAATATCATGACACCCTCCCAGCATCTAGACCCTGATTACTGGGTATTTTTACAAGAAGGGAAAAGTTTTTAGAGGTGGTCAAGCAATAACTGACCATCAAAGCCACCATACATCTTAATTCCTCTGCGACCTTGAAATATTGGGTCTCAAAGTTGGACACCTAGCATGACCTACCCCTCTTTGCCTTAGAGATGTTATGCTGCCCTGACGCTAAAGTCTTGTCTGAACAGCTTTTTAGTGCCACTGGGGATGGTCATAACCGAAAGGTGCTTTCTGCTGTCAAAAGAAAATGCTGACAGGCTCAGTCTGATGAAAAAGAACAAAGCCAGACTTTTCCACTCCACCAGATGACAGTAGCTATAAAGTGTTTTTAATCTTCAATATTTGAATGAGGCCCTTCAGTTGCTGTCTTCAAGGGTGCATGGATGACCATCCTAATAATCTTTTTGTCATTTTGCACTCTGTACAGAGCCTTTAAGAATGTTGAAATACCACAACTACACTTTATTTTTTTACGGGGCACTCCAGTTGGTGCCTTCAAAGTTGTATGGAAGAGCCACTTTGTAATTTTTTTCTGGCTTTGCACTGTGTGCAAAGCCTTTATGAGTGTAGAAGTGCCATAACTACATTTTGTCAACATTTGAAGGTGACACTCCAGTTGGTTCCTTCAAGGTTGTATGGATGGCACTGCTTTTAATTTTTGCTTGGCTTTGCACTGTGTGCAGAGCTTTTATGAGTGTTTTTAAAAAGGAGTAAAAGTTTAAGGGTACGTGTCCACGTACCGGATTCTCTGCGCTTTGGACAGAGCGGAAATCCCGCTCTGCCAAACGCGCCGACCCCTTCTGTACGCACAGTGATTCAGAATGTGTTCATTGAACACATCCGGAATCGCCGCATGGTACACATAGGACTGTGTTATTTATCTTTCAGTGACGGAGCATCGCCGCAATCTAAATAGACATGCTGCGGTCTAAAAAGACCTGACGCATGTCCGGTTTAGCGGGTTTGTCACCAGCATAATCAGATGCATAGTGGAGATGGGATTTCATAAAATCCCTTCCACTATGCAGGAACATCTGTCCGCTGCGGATTAAATGTTGCAGCAGGACACAGCGTTCAATCCGCAGCTAATCCTGATGGTTTTCGCTACGTGGAAACATACCCTAACACCATTGTTCTCAGCAGGGATCTGGGAGTCATAAATGCTTTCAGGAGTCTTCCCCATGCTGTTCTACTTCCATTCAGAATGTTTTCAATCCATTTCAACATTTTCACTGTCCTTTCAGACCTCCTTGTAGGGTCTGCCAGAAAAATGCTTGGATTTCCCATTGACTCCCATTATACTCGTTGCGCAAAATGAGCATCCAAGCATTAGTAAGTGCTTGGTTCGAGTAATGTGCATTCAAGATTTAATTATCGCTCAACCTATTTATGATATAGTCATTAAAATTAGTCTTTCTTAAAAATTAGAGCTTATTTTACTCTTGTTAAAACCTAAATATTCATGTTAAGCAAACATTTTTTTTATTTATCCATCACAGGTATAGGCAATTAATTTTATAAAGGGACGTAGGGTGAGATAAATAGGCTGAAATGAATTCTGAACAGGGTAGGGTTCCCAGTAGCAGTACAATGTAGCTATACAAAAACAATAGACAAGCAGGAGATCTGTGAATGCATAGTGACAGTGGCAAAAGAAACACAATATAGATCAGCTAAGTGAATGTCTGATTTTATGTGATCATTATCAGCAGCCCTTGCAGAAGTGGAACAATAGAGATGACATGATGGATGGGGAGTAGATGTTCAATTGGGTATGGGGCATCAGCACTGGTGGCAACAAATAGTGTAGAACACAATGAACAGATGTTGTGGGCATCATAGTAGGTTGAAAGTACATGCATACAGAGCTGAAAGAAATGAAATGCCCAGACAAATGATAAAAAATGTAACACATTGGGAGTCAGTAAATTTCGTGCCCTATATCTCTACCACGCAGTGGAGAAAATAAAAATGGAAAAAAAATATTTGTAACTACATTCCTCCTATTATGTGTAGGATATTACAGTTAATTAATAAGGTCAAAAGTTGTAAAAAAGTAACCTTTTTTGATAAATTTAATACTATAAATTAATAAACAACATTATTATTAGTATTAATATTGAGGAGGCTAAATAAAGGTGAAACAGTTCCTGCAAATGGTAACACTTTACAAAGCTTGTTAAGAAGCCATTTTTTCTTTATTTTCCAACATCAAACCCATTTCTTCTCCTTTAATAAAGGAATAATTTGTGCACACCTTGATAAAATGTCACTCATTGCTCCTTCATTTTGCAAACAATGTAACTGTAAAGTACAGGCAGGTACTCGGGATGCAATGACACGCAGGAGGCAGAACAAGAGTTAACAGGTGGATTTATTACAGGGATACTCTAGCCAAGGAGGTAGTAATTGGGGGACCGGACCATCGCAAAATATCCTGATGCTCCTGGAGGTGTTCTGGAGGTTCTGGTGCGAAGTCTCAGCGGAGGGGAAGCTAAAGGCCCCGGAATACAGGGGCCACGAGGCACGGTAGAGCCTGGAGGGAGTCAGCCGACTCCGAGTCTGTTCCCAGGTCCAGTCCACAACAAACACCGCCATCAGACAGTGACACAGTGTGGGATGTCTCTGAAGTGTCGGGGGTTGAAGCGGTAATGGTCACACGCTGGAAATAGTCCGACTGCATGTGAATGGAGATCCGGCTGTCTGGCCTAGCTTGCAGGAGCAGAGGTGAGGAGAGCGAGTTAACTTCTCCTGCTGTCTTCCCACCAAAAGCCCTGCTTTCCTGCGCTCTGCCCCTTTTATATCCTATCCGACCCCTGCAGTCAGGTGCAAGGACGGTTCAGGCTACAATATCTTCCCCCCGGCAACAATGGTGTCAGTCTCAACAGTGTCGGCCCAGATATGAGGAGTGTCATGGACACGGTCCATCTCCCAGTCCCTACATAACTATTGCCGATTGCAAAATGAGGATAATTTTTGGAAGCTTGTAATAAAGCTATAGCTTCTTACTTGCACAAATATGATTTGATCATCTCTATTGATAATCCTAATTTCACAAACAACAGTGGTTATGAAACTAAATTATAAAGATGAGCAGATGAATTTGTGGGACTCTAGTTCAACGACTGGGTCAGTGATACCTAGGGGCTAGATGGGAGTCCCGCAAATCTCTTGCTTGATGTGATGCACAGATGACGTCACACCAGCCCTGGCTAATCAAAACATGCACCTGGGATGCTAGAAGGTAGAAGATTCATGGGGCTTCAGTCTAACTGCCAGGTACCACTGATCTGAATGCTGGACCAGAGTCCCACAAATCAATCCACTCATCTTTACAATTTAACTTTCCTAACTGTTGCTTAGGAAATAGGATTATAAATAAATGATTCCTAAATCATAAAGCCAGTATAGTTCTTCATGTTTTTTTTCTAAGACACAGATGAAGAAATATACATATTATTAACCTAGCAATAGAACCACTACCATCAAAGTTTTTATTCTCTTAATATATTGCAGTCATCATATTATATAACACTGTGCACTTACAGTTGCTCATTTTGCCTTTTTACCCAGTTAATTATTTGCTTTGCTCTGTTCTCTTTAGAAACAGAAAGCCTCTTTCCCCTGCACAAATCATTTCTCTCTTCAATTCTTCACCCTGTGGCTCCCCCATCCCCCTTGCCAGGGACTGATGAGTCATACAGAGATTAGAGACTTTCTGTTTCTGCATAGATCTATGAAGGATCCTGCTAGTCTATTTTTAATCACATGATGTCATAGACTTAATGGAAAATAAATGAATTAACTGGGTAGAAAGTAAAAATGAGCAATTGTAAGTACACTGTGCTATATAATATGATGGCTGCAATATATTAAGAGATAAAAACTTTGATGGGAGTGCTTATTTAATAAAATAGACATGTACACTAGGGTGAGGGTAAGTAAACTGCTGATGTCAAATATTAAGCACAGGTGCAGTAACATGTTCCAGAACCTTCTAAGAGAAACACCTGAACTGTTCTGTTGGTGGACTACAAGTTCCAGATACTCTTAGCGAGGGCTGATGAATGGAGAGAGGACTGCCTTTAAGTCCAAGGCTGCAAATAAGTACATAGTTAGACGCAATATCATAGTTGTGATAAGTGTGTAACTGTGGTGATTGTTGGGGAATTATCTGTTTGTTGTCTGTCTGGGGGTGGGTTAATGCTTATTTAAAGGAGAAAAAAAGGGGGAAGAGCTTAATCATGTAGACTGGGACCACATTGTTGTAACTAGGGATACCAAACATAAATGGGGCATTTTTAAGGAAATGCTACTAGAATCCTTTAGAAAACTGATACCCTCTGGTAATAAAATGTCAAGGAATGAAAATAAATCATTACGATAAATAAAAAAGTACAAAGTTTAATAGAAAAAAACAAAGGGCATTCAAAATTATGAAAGCCAAGAATACTGAAATAGCATTTCAGGAGTATAAATATTGTAGCATAGTAATGAACACATAGACAGATGGGAGAGTAAGACTTCACTATACCTTTGTATGTGGTTTAAGGACCTGTGATGAGGTCACTGCCACATGACCAGTCATGTGTTCTGTGTTAGCTGGATGTCTAAGATATAAATGAGCCTACTGCTGACCACAGGTGTGAGTGGCTGGGGGTGTGGAGACCTCCAGTGTGTGTGCTGAAGAGAGTACTCTGTTAGAGTACCAGGACTTTATATCTACTTTTTGTTACTTTGTGCCAGAGAAGGCTGTTTTGTTTTCTGTTTGACAGCAAGTTTATGAAGTATTAATAAACTTGCTTAAAGAACCATGAAGAGTCGCCCTCCTGCTTACCTCCGGTCGCACACCAGCGAGGCCTAATCCTTACAATTGGTGGAGACGTGCGAGCAGCGTTCCCAGCAGAGAAGTGGGACTGGTTACTGCATATTGTGGGTCAAGGCTATAGCAAGCCAGCCTGCATTGCCGGAGAGAATGGAGGACCTGCTGAAACACTTGGTCCAGGCACAGGTGCAGCAACAAGAGGTCAACAGGATGTTGTTGCAACAGATGCAGCAGAGCCAGCAGGAGCACCAACAGCAGATGCAGCAGAGCCAGCAGGAGCATCGGCAGCAGATACAGCTTCTGACAACCGCCATCCAGGGCAGGACGAGCGCCCCAACCCCAGGTCTGGCTGATGACAACCACGTCAGAAAGGCGGTAAGACGCACATTACAAAAAATGACCCCCGGGATGATGTTGAAGCCTTCCTGACTGTATTTGAGAGGGTTGCTGAGAGGGAAAGACTTCCCCCAGAGCAGTGGGCAGAGGTACTGGCCCCATACCTGACAGGGGGACCCCAGAAGGAGTACTACGATTTGACTGTGCAGGACGCTCAGCAGTATCCTAAGCTAAAGGTGGAGATCCTTGCACGTATGGGGGTAACAATGACTGTCAGGGCACAAAGGGTGCACCGCTGGGCTTATCACTGGGACAAACCGTCGCGCTCCCAAATGTTTGACCTGCTGCATCTGGTCCAGAAATGGCTACAGCCAGAGTCTGCTACGCAGGCACAGATGGTAAACTAAACAGAAATGAGATGCAGCACAGTGTAAGAAAATCATAAAAATAATAGAAAATAATAATAAAATTATTCTATAAAATAAAATTACACATAAAAAACTGAATCCCACTTCAAAGTGTGGATGGCAAAACCAGCCTAAAATATAAAACAGACACCCAAGTGCAAAAGAAACAGGGGGAAATTAAGAAACTTCAACCCAGGCAGTTGAGGCAACAATGTAGAAATTTATTAAATGTTGATACAAAAATGTAAAAATAGCACAAGCATCAAATACAAAAATAAAAAGGAAGCATGAACACCACCAACTAATATCCAATACCCAGGTGTTTTAAAGAAATAAAATCAGGTAAATATACACATAGTACATAAAGTATACAATACTAATAATATGATGGTCCAAAATAGTAAAAAAATATATATGTGCAACCCTAAAACATGATGTCAAAAGGTGTAATGCAATGAGTGCAAAAATATGAAAAACTAAAATATATATGCAGGAACCACTCAATTATGCAAACAATATAGTGCCAATGTAAATACTAAAAAAAACCAAAAAATAAATAACCCCTGATGCACATAATATATAAGTCCCAATATAGTGTGACAAGAAAACTATATAGAGAAAATAAAGAAACAAATAGTGCCAACAAGAGGGACAATGAACACTGAATAAAGTGTAAGCCAAAATGTGCTGTGATAAATAGTCCCAATAACAACCTTGTGACGCCAAAGTGTATAGTATATTACCTGAAAAGACCGGGGGAGGAAAGAGATGGTGGTGACCAAGCTGCCTAGAACGCGCCCCGACGCGCGTTTCGGAAAGTTTTCCTTGTCAGGGGGATGCATATCAGTGGAATGACGGACTATAAATAGGGAGCCACCATGTGGATAATCAGGCGACGCGTGCGCGATCAAACCGTCGCGCCGAAGAGGACGTCACAAACTACGTGAAGGAGAACGTCACACATCACGTGACCTCCAAATCACATGACCGCAACGCAAAAATTGGCGCATGCGCAACAGGACAAACACTGATCGTGATGAAATCTAAGCCATCTCCGTCACATGACCTAAATGCGATCAGTGTAAGTAAAAAATGACAGGCTAGTCAATTCAAAAAACAGTGCCCACATAAAAGATTACCGTAATTTTTGGGCCATAAGACGCACTTTTTTTCCTCCAAATTTGGGAGGAAAGTGTGGGTGCGTCTTATGGTCGGAATGTAACATGTGGGGAGGGGGGCAGGGGGCAGCGGTGGAGTGGGATCAGCAGGAGGCAAGAAAATATCCCCTCTGCTGCAGGAAACAAGCGCTGGGGAAACCCCTGGTCCCTACTTAAGTGCAGTGAATATTAATCAGCCGCTTCCCCGCCCACCTATCAGCTGAGCAGTGAGCAGGGAGCAGCAGATCACAGAGCCACACAGTTTCCCCAGCGCCTGATTCCTGCAGCAGCTGGGCAGATCGGTGTCTGAAGGAGAAGGAGGCAGCAGGAGCAGCTGGCATACCTGACAGCCTGGGGCTGTGCTTATGGGAGGCTGAATGCTCCTGTGAAGGACCTGTGATGAGGTCATGAAAAGGGCGGGCTGGAGCATCACATGACCAAAGCCCTGCCTCTTCATGATGTCATCACAGGTCCTTCAGACACACTGTACAACAGAGAATTAATTAAAAGGTTAGGCTACTTTCACACTTGCGTTTTTTTGTGGCAGCGCATCATGGCGACATGAAACGCATATGTGTCACATTTCTATCAACTCTGTCTCTATCATCTCTGTCTCTATCATCTATCATCTGTCTCTATCATCCCTGTCTCTATCATCTGTCTCTATCATCTCTGTCTCTATCATCTGTCTCTATCATCTGTCTCTCTCATCTCTGTCTCTATCATCTGTCTCTATAATCTGTCTCTATCATCTCTGTCTCTATAATCTGTCTCTAATTCTTCTCTATCACGTCTCTATCATCTCTGTCTCTATCATCTCTGTCTCTATCATTCTGTCTCTATCATCTGTCTCTATCATCTGTCTCTATCATCTGTCTCTATCATCTCTGTCATCTGTCTCTATCATCTGTCTCTATCATCTCTGTCTCTATCATCTGTCTCTATCATCTGTCTCTATCATCTCTGTCTCTATCATCTGTCTCTATCATCTGTCTCTATCATCTCTTCTCTATCATCTCTGTCTCTATCATCTGTCTCTATCATCTGTCTCTATCATCTGTCTCTATCATCTCTGTCTCTATCATATCTGTCTCTATCATCTTTGTCTCTATCATCTCTGTCTCTATCATCTGTCTCTATCATCTCTGTCTCTATCATCTCTCTCTATCATCTCTGTCTCTATCATCTGTCTCTATCATCTCTATCATCTCTGTCTCTATCATCTGTCTCTATCATCTCTATCATCTCTGTCTCTATCATCTCTGTCTCTATCATCTGTCTCTATCATCTATCTCTATCAACTCTGTCTCTATCATCTGTCTCTATTTCTATGCAGCATGTATTTCTATGCAGCCGCACGATCCAGTCTGAGTGCCGGCGGCAGTGCCGGGTGTTCATGCGAGAGACTCACACGAAATCGTGCGAGTTTCTCGCATGTGTGACCCCGGCCTTGTACTCACCCTCCAGCGTCTTCACATAGTAGTTTACAGACACCACACTGGTCCCGCAGCACCATCTCCTACCCGTAGCTTCCAGCATAATAACATACTATTATATATAATAACACCACATATACCACAATAGTATGTTATTAAATATTTTACCACATTTTTTGCTTCAAATATATTTTTCCCTATTTTCCACCTCTAAAACTTGGGTGCGTCTTATAGTCCGGTGCGTCTTATAGTCCGAAAAATACGGTAAGTCAGACTAACAACATGCCTGACTTTACAATGAGCATAGTGCCTGCATGTATGTAACATAATATAGCGTATCTGCACAGACCTATATGGTGGCATCTAAATATATAAATACAAAATATCAAAATGTAATCCCTTAACACGGTCTCTCCATCTGGCCTCAATGAGAATCTGTCATTTGCATCCTTTTTATGATTTTTATATTCATTTTTATTTGATCTTAATATTTTTTATTCTTAGTTTCAGTGTTTTGCGGACACAATTATCATGGCTACTTGTATTGACGTCTCTATGAATATCATGTAGAAGCTCATTCTGGACATTTACTCAATCAAGATTCCCGTATTAATATCAGCAACTAGATTGCATTTATGAAGATCTTTCATCATTTGGCTATATTATTGTATTATTTTTTATCATTTATTTATTATTATTTTGTATTTATTTTTGTGTTATTATGTTATGTTATTTCTCATGTGTGGTGCGCATGTCGATCGACCTGACTGTTCAGTCAGTATGGCGAAGGTGTCTTTATGCGTCCTGACCTCAGTTCCGGATTCTTGATGCCTTCTGCTATGTGACGTGCACTCAGAGTCGTTCCACCTGCGCCGTTATACACATTTGGGTATAATATATATAATTTTTTGCTATGTTATAATAATCTATTATATACATATATTATTTTTATTATTATTATTATTTTTATTAATATTACCTCATTATTTTATTATTTATTAATTCTTTTTATTATTTTTTTTTTTTTTTTTTTTTTATTATTATATTTTTTTGTTATTATGTGGCCATAACTAATGTTCAAGATGATCTTTGATACACAGATATTGCTGGAAGTAGAAATTAATGTTATGATGTCATTTTACATCTTACTTACTGTATACGCCATACAAATATGTATGGCAGTTATGTCATCTTAGTAATTTTGTACTTGGATTATTTGTGCCATTACATTTTGATATTTTGTATTTATATATTTAGATGCCACCATATAGGTCTGTGCGGATACGCTATATTATGTTACATACATGCAGGCACTATGCTCATTGTAAAGTCAGGCATGTTGTTAGTCTGACTTAATCTTTTATGTGGGCACTGTTTTTTGAATTGACTAGCCTGTCATTTTTTACTTACACTGATCGCATTTAGGTCATGTGACTGGAGATGGCTTAGATTTCATCACGATCAGTGTTTGTCCTGTTGCGCATGCGCCAATTTTTGCGTTGCAGTCATGTGATTTGGAGGTCACGTGATGTGTGACGTTCTCCTTCACGTAGTTTGTGACGTCCTCTTCGGCGCGACGGTTTGATCGCGCACGCGTCGCCTGATTATCCACATGGTGGCTCCCTATTTATAGTCCGTCATTCCACTGATATGCATCCCCCTGACGAAGGAAAACTTTCCGAAACGCGCGTCGGGGCGCGTTCTAGGCAGCTTGGTCACCACCATCTCTTTCCTCCCCCGGTCTTTTCAGGTAATATACTATACACTTTGGCGTCACAAGGTTGTTATTGGGACTATTTATCACAGCACATTTTGGCTTACACTTTATTCAGTGTTCATTATCCCTCTTGTTGGCACTATTTGTTTCTTTATTTTCTCTATATAGTTTTCTTGTCACACTATATTGGGACTTATATATTATGTGCATCGGGGTTATTTATTTTTTGGTCTTTTTTAGTATTTACATTGGCACTATATTGTTTGCACAATTGAGTGGTTCCTGCATATATATTTTAGTTTTTCATATTTTTGCACTCATTGCATTACACCTTTTGACATCATGTTTTAGGGTTGCACATATATATTTTTTTACTATTTTGGACCATCATATTATTAGTATTGTATACTTTATGTACTATGTGTATATTTACCTGATTTTATTTCTTTAAAACACCTGGGTATTGGATATTAGTTGGTGGTGTTCATGCTTCCTTTTTATTTTTGTATTTGATGCTTGTGCTATTTTTACATTTTTGTATTAACATTTAATAAATTTCTACATTGTTGCCTCAACTGCCTGGGTTGAAGTTTCTTCATTTCCCCCTGTTTCTTTTGCACTTGGGTGTCTGTTTTATATTTTCGGCACAGATGGTAGAAAGAGTCGTCATGGATCGGTTTGTGCACTCCCTGCCAAAGCCCCTACAGACTTGGGTTGCCCAGGGTGATCCCCGGAATGCAGATGAACTGGTCGGACTGGTCGAGAGGTACCAGGGGATGGAAGGTGCCTTGGGGAAGCAGCCCATTCCGTACTGGCGGCCCCAACATTGGGCAGAGTCCCAAAAAGGGGTGGGGCGCCCAAGGTCAAAATGGCGGGGGGAGGTGGTGCCCAAGGTCACTGCAGGTGATATTATTTGTTGGAGGTGCCGCGAGCCAGGACACATAGCTGCCCGGTGTCCCCAGACTACCGAGCAGATGGACTGCAGCATAGGACACCGTATTTCATGGTATGCATATCCAGCCTGCAGTAAGAACCCATTCTCCAACCAGGGTCCTCAAGTCTGTCCCGTGAAGGTGCTGCTAGACTCTGGGAGCTTAGTGACCTTGGTGAGGTCCACTTTTCCTCTCGACATATTGCCAGGGAAAAAAGTTGGTGTTCAATGCATACATGGTGATGTAAAGGACTACCCTATGGCCAGAGTGGACATTGAAACAACGCATGGTACTGAGTCTCATGAAGTCGGCGTCGTTCGGGACTTGGTGCGTCCTATAATTATAGGCCAGGATTTTTGTCTGTTTTGGGATCTGTGGAGAAAGGGTTCTGAGGTCCCTAGCGAGAATGAGAAACCAGTAAACTCTAATAAAGTACTGCCACACTCAGAGGGGGCGGAGTCCCAAACTGAGTGGGTGAGGAGAAAAGAGGTGGCGGCGAATAAACCGACGGACTATTGCCAGGTTCAGGGTTCGAACAGCGTATGTCCAGAATGGTGTACTGACTTTACATCTGACCGGGGGGCACTGAACTGTTCTCTAATAGTGAAAGGAGAGTGTGTGAGAGGACTTCTAGACTAGGGAGCCAGGTGACCCTACTGAGCGACACACTCCCTGTCTATCTGATTCCCGGAAGGAAAATGGAAGTTCATTGCATTCATGGGGTCACTAGGGAGTATCAGGTAACCAGGCTAATTATTGAGACGTCCACTATCATTTCTACCCATGATGTCCCTGTTAGTGTTGAGCGATACGATACCGCAAGTTCGGGTATCGGCCGATATTAGCTGTATCGGACTTTCGATACTTAGTTTCGATATTTTCCATATATCGTATACCGGAATCGGATTTGTCACTGTCACTGTGAGTGTCCGTCGGTCGGGTCTGTCAGGAGTCAGCGGCACTTACCTGGCAGAAGATTTCCGGTGGTCACGGCCTGGACTGGTTGATGGCCGCCATCATCTTTCCCCGGCGGTCACATGCAGTTTCTCGCGATAACTGCAGTGACTGCTGGGTAATCCCGGCCGTAAAGCAGTCAGTCCGATGATGTCACCGCCGGGGAAGCAGGTAATCAGCTGTGCTGCGCCGGGATGACAGCCTCTGCCTGTCATTCCGATGTAGCAGAGCTGGATCGCCGTGGGACAGTCGTTACTATGGACTGCGTCGGACAGGTGGTATAATGTTGTTTTTTTTTTTTCCTTTTTTTACAGGAGATCGATGGCGTCGCAGGAATGAGAGTATAATAAAATAAATGAAAACTGTGTTGTCTCTTTTATTTCATTAAAATACTTTTTTCTTGCTGTGTCTTTTTTTTAAACATTTTAAAACTTTGGGATTAATAATGGATCGGTGTCTTATTGACACCTCTCCATTATTAACCGGATTATTGTCACCGTGCAATCAACGGTGACATTAACCCCTTATTACCCCACTTGCCACAGCTACAGGGCAGTGGGAAGAGCCGGGTAAAGTGCCACAATTGGCACATCTTTTGATGCGCCAAATGTGGGGCTGCTGTAGCCTGGTATTATCAGGCTGTTGAGGCCAAAATCCATGGGCCTTGACAGTCTTTTAATACCAGGCCGCAGCAGTCTGCATTTTACTTGGCTGGTTAACAAAAATAGGGGACCCCTACGGCTTTTTTTTTTCGAGGGGATCCCCTATTTTTGTTAACCAGCCAAGCTAAGCAGACTGCTGTGGCCTGGTATTATCAGGCTGGCAAGGTCCATGGATATTGGATCCTTACCACCTGAAAAACCAGGCCTCAGCAGTCTGCTTCATCTGGCTGGTCAACAAAAATAGGGGGGACCCCACGCCTAATTTTTTTCGAGGGGATCCCCTATTTTTGTTAACCAGCCAAGATATGCAGACTGCTGTGGCCTGGTATTATCAGGCTGGCAAGGTCCATGGATATTGGATTCTTAGCAGCCTGAAAAACCAGGCCTCAGCAGTCTACTTCATCTGGCTGGTTAACAAAAATAGGGGGGACCCCACGCCAAATTTTTTTCGAGGGATCCCCTATTTTTGTTAACCAGCCAAGATATGCAGACTGCTGTGGCCTGGTATTATCAGGCTGGCAAGCAGGGTCGGACTGAGGCACCGGGACACCGAGAAACCTACGGTGGGCCCCAGCTCCTGCGTGGTGGGCCCTGATTTGAAAGGATAGGTCGCGGGGCAGAGGGGGCGGTGGCCCCGGGGCCCGCGCTCTGAGGGGGCCCACCCGGAGCTACGATACAGTTACATTCTGCGGCAGAGCAGGGAGAATCGCTCTCCCTGCTCTGCAGCCCGGAAGCTATGGGGCCTGAACAGGCGTTGGGGGCCCGGTACCAGCAGTGGGCCCCCCACCCGTCATCGGAGGGTCAGCTGTATCGGCATCCAGCCGATAAAGCTGACCGCATAGAGAGAGAAGGAGCGAGCGCTCCTTCTCTCCCATAATCCCCCTCTCAGCGTATGACAGCGGGCGCAATAACATCACCTGCCGGCGCCCGCTGTCAGACGCTGAGAGGGAGAACAGTGAGCAGCACAGGAGCCGGGAGGTGAGTTTTTTTTTTTATTTTTTTTTAATGGGGGTGCAGTCGAGTCCTGGCTGGAGAAGTTGTCATGTCGG